>JADFUC010000974.1:0-72901 GCA_019722365.1 Lithospermum erythrorhizon
ATCAAGTATGCTTCGTTCAGTTACGTATTGCTCCAGGACATTGATTTCCAATACTTATGGGACAATTTCAAAGTACACTTATCGTCTTATGAGACTCCTTGATTAAATTAAGTGGAATAGCAAAAATTTCTCGAGTTTAGGAATCTGTTGGGAGAATTTCGAGGAGATATAAAGGAATGGTAGCTCGGAATCGAAGCAGACTTTAGCTTCCGACCCACATAAATTTAAAGTACATGACCACCACAGAATCACGAGCTTCTATTTGGGTAGCGCAAATATACGCCCACGGTATTTAGTTCAGCGCCCGCGACTAGTCAGCTGACGCTGTACCTATTTTCGCAGCTCAGCGCCCCAAGCCTCATACACCCTTGAATCGGCCTCCTTTGGCTTCCGTGATAGCTTTCCTCTGCTGGTATCTTTGGAGTAAATGTCTTAAGCGCTCCCTTAACACTGTTGCCTCACAGGGACAATCCAGCATGACAATGTGCCGCTTTCTGGCGACACGATAACAAACCACCGCCTTTGTCTCGGCGTTCAGCGACTCACATGACCCGGTTTTACAGCAGCGGAAACACCGTAGTCACTCACCGCCTCCTCGATACCCTACTGCGAAGTTCCCAGACCGATTAAAGACACAGGCATAGAAGCTTGATAGTCTTGAATTGAAATTGACAGCAGGAGCACTAAAAGCGACTCTGGTATAACGGCCTGTGTGATAGACGTCCACGAAACCCCGAGAACTCGTGACCTGACCATCTTGGAAGCATTGTATCTTTCCCTCTTTTCTCAACCCCTCTTGAACGCTCAATATTAAAATCATCTACACTGTAAGGCATCGTTTACTAGCTCATGGAAAATTGTATAATTTTGAGTGATAACAGTGCGAATCTCCCATGTCGTTAGTCACTGAACCTCTCGTCCTCTTCCCGCCCACAGGTGGATTCACCTCAGGAGTAAACGGCGAGAGATCCTTTGAATCTTTCGTAGTCATTTATACTCTTGCCCTTTAACTGGTACGGATCGATTCTCTCTCACAGAGGCTGACGTATGCACGAGACAAAAGCTCCCTCGAAATAATTCCTGGCCCGATCCCATGACATAGGTGTCCATTATGATCAAAGATACGTATGCGATCGCGATCTCGAGCTCCGCCGTGCAATACATGCCCATTTGCCGGAGAATCGGTCTGGGCTCCCATTAACTCCTTAGGCTCAAATATACTCTCCAAGTCACCGAATGAACTACAATGCTGAATAGGAGAATCATTGACAAACTTCGGTGGGTCCCGGCTTGGAAGCGGTCAAATAGCTACTCGTAACTCCGCCTCGCGGCCCTTTGGCCGAGGGACTCTTGTCTCTCAAATCATGGCGTTTATCCCGAATCACATTGGCCGACACTAGGCTGCATCACGCCTACATTCTTATCCACGTTCTCGGCAACTCACAGCACCTCTGCCGCCTCTGGCGCCTCTGGAGTCCCTGCCATTTGCACTTCTTCTGCTCTGGCGGCCTTGCGACGAAACAGACCTACGTGGTGGCGTCCCCTGACTGATCCTACGAAATAACGAAGAAGAAGAAATCGAGACCTCACAAGAGCTTCAGTAGTGACAACTCTCCTTTCTTATCAACCTAAGCGCACTTAACCACACGGGACACCATAAAGACCACGAACACAGGCTACGATACCAAGAGTAGCAACGACCACTTTAGTCGGCCATACACGAGGTTAAGATCGTGCTGTGCAGCCCATCTAATTAATGACGATGGATCTGATAACAACATATTTCTTGACATTATCAAATAAAGCTCCTATTTCCATCATTAATTAATTTCCCGACGATACATCCAACCAAAATAACGGACAACAGAACACATATCCAAAATACATCGTAAAGGAAGAGTATGACAACAGTTCAAATTGATATATCTGACCCTTTGAGTCTCGAATATACAGAATTTTTGACAAAAGGAATGATGATGAGGACTTCACATGCCGCCTTGCTTTCACTTTAAGATCTTGTTCAATGAAACAGATCCTCGGCTTACTTCCTTGATAGCTCCTAGAGACCTAGGCATAAGCGCCGCCCACAGAGAATAGGAATTAAATTTATTAGGCGAGTGAATACAAATATCACAATTTGGTCCCTACGTATATTTTCGAGACGTATATATATATACAATTATTAACAAGTTACATGATGAATAGCTGTCCAAAAAGTCAGAGATAGCCACCACGTGAGCCTCTGACCACGAATAACACATACTCGTCTAATGGAAACAATCCCTAACGCACAAAATCATCAAATAGAATCGCTCCAAATAATAATACCGTATAGAGGAATCCGCCTCCAGATAATACACATATGAGAATCCACCTCCAAATAATCGAGATAAGGCCTCGCTCAATGCTCCCGACGAGCTACAGCCCGCCAGTAGTAAATATGCACGAACCTCCCGAATCGCGACCACCATGATATGCGCGCGCAAACATCGGTGGGTGCGCGGCTCATAGTAACCGCGTAAATCAATCGGTAGCGTCGGCCTGCTGACCACCTGCGGCCTACGGCCATATATAACACACGGTCTACGTAATATAATCATGTTCACAAAGTATCTCGTGATATAAGTCGCAATCACTAATATACCGTGCTTATGAATTATAGTCTCGATTATCTCGTAATATAACTTAAAATCTCCATTCTTTACATCATATGAATGGAATCAAAATGTACACATAATATCAATTATAATCTCAATTATTTCAAAGTATAACTCGCCAAATCTCAATTTAGCATAATATGAGTCATGGTCACCTGATACACGTATCGAATAATCTCAAAATATCATATGTAGTATATCTGACATATTATACATAAAGTTCCATGCATTGAGATTTGTACTCACCTCAAGTCAATAGTAACAACGGCCTTGAAAGCGATGCCCGTCTTTGAATCCGGCTCAATTCTATTCAAAGAAATTAGATATTATAATACGTTCCATAGAGTCTCTCTTGCGTATATGTGTACCCGAAGTGTTATACCACGTCTCACGATTAATTTATAACTCTTAGCAGATTCTATTCCGAATTGATATCGGCCTATAGCATTCAGAAACATGCTTATATTGGTCGTAACCGCAAAATCTCGTGTCAAATGCATCACTAATTACTCAACAATAACCTCTAGCACATTCTAAACAACCCGGTAATCAATTGACAACTAATTAATCCATTAAATACAACCTCCAATTCAATCACGAAAAGCTATGTGAACTTTCCCCAACTTTCTCGGCTAAAATTCTACTATCAATATCGAACCAATAATTCTATACCCAGAAACAACCATATTAAAGTCCTTTAACCTCATATTACCATTTTAATGTCAATTTAAGAAAAGTCAATAAAAGTCAACATAACACTTACACCACATTCTAACTGATAACTACTGAAATCATAGCTAAATCTCCCATAGATACTCGATAACATTTACATACCATTATAATTTCAAGATCTAAAGTCAACCCAGCATTCATAAAGTCAACTCTTCAAAAACTCAAGAAATACTCCAAAATATTTGAACTTTCTTACCTCAAAAGCGTGAAGATATGGGAATCTCTCGGAAAATTTTAGGGGCAATTGCCAAATTTGGAAAAGGTGAAGAACAAAATCAAGGAAAATGGTGGAGAAAATTCGGCCCAGAGGAGGGAGAAAGAGGATGAGTTTGTGTTTGGATAATCTTGAAGGTGATGAGGATGATTAAAAAAAAGTCTCGTGGGGTCCAGCCCAAAAATATCTGAAATGGCTTCGACACCAAGTTAGGTTTTAAACTCGATTTCGTCTGGTTAACAACAACTCTAATATAACTTTAACCCACAATCCCCCAAATATTATACCGCTCGATTACAACTTTAAAATCTTAAATACCAAATGTGCTATCAACCGTCAGTGCGTCATATCTCCAGCGATTGACTTGAAAATTTAGATTCTCCTCGAAATACTCAGCTAGAGCAAAACTAGTATACTATATCATAATATTAATCTGAGCAGGTTATCCGCGACAATTGAGAATAAGTTTACATTATATGTTAAATCAATGAAGGAATGGCACTGGGTGAATACTATAATATAGCTAAGTGAACAGGAATGAGGATTCATAAAGTACTATACGGGAGAAGGAGGTCTAAAGGAAGATAGGAAGTGAGCACTGTTGATGTCTAACAATTTTGGGTAGAAGCACGTTAGCGATACTTGCTGGTATGAAAGTTCAGAATGAAGTGTGATGTGAAGAGGAATATGGTAGGTTGAAATTTTCAATTTGACTACAAAATGAGACATTGGGAGTGAGATTATGTGAAAAGGGGATATTGATAGCTATTGGAGCTAGTAATAAGTTGTTCTGATAAAGGGTTATCAAGCAGGTGGTGTGAATGATCGGTTAACATTGTAGTATGGATGATATATACATGCATGTTGTTGGAATTGTCCTGTGGGAAGTCAGATGTTGATAAATCGTAGTAAGACTACAAATATATGATGTTAACAGTGAGCCTAGGGTATATATGCTATGGTGAAAATTGAGATAATGATAACTTTATGGTTAGATATTTAGCATGACATGGTGTTGATATAAATGAAATGGCAGTGCAAGGAAAGACACGATGTTGACTGTCTGATGATGAAATCATGATGGTATAGAGATAGTAAATGAGCGTATATGAAGTGTATTGTGGTAATGTATTGATTAATGGCGATGTGATGTTATATATATACATACTGGGTAGATTATATGTGCATGTTTATTAAGGTGGATATAACTATACTATGAAGTCGTGTTTAAGAGGTATAAATGTGGGGAGCATTCTGAAATGGTGGGGTGCTCGGTGATGTGATATATGTTGGTTGTATCTTTGAGGGCACTTTGGTATTCGCGTATATGGATGCGAATAATCGATAATAAACAATTTGATGAGTAGGGTTTGATAAGAGAATTTACTTGCACGATAATGAATCGATAGTCAATAACGGTGATATGATGACACGAATTATGGCGGATACGGGTGATATCGATGATGGATATTGATTTTGGAAGTAGTATTATTGATGGTGGATTTATGATATTGATAACATGATAAGAAATATGAGTTGATGTTTTGGCGTAATATGACATAGAGAATGTATATCGTAGTTGGGGGCGATGATTATGATATGATTAGATTGGTAATATCCGGTTGCACTAAGTAATATTGAGAATGCGTTGCGAATGTAATTCTGGTGATGCAGCGATACGAAGCCCGATGACTATGTTAGGAGGAAATATGATTGGGTGACAAGATGTCTTCATGATATTCGGTAATAAGAGAGTATTGAAAGGTGAATTGAGATGATAAAACCAGGCCAAGGTTTGAAGTAAATTCGGGCGAAATTTATAAGGAGAATTGAAGCATAATAACTTCGTTTCACTTTGATATTATGTTAGTGTATATAAGTTTCTCGATTGGAGTATTCGGAGTGAAGTAAAAAATTTAGAAGTTAGTAGTGGAGAATTCCTTCAGCTTGATCGGTTGGTGGTATATTTAGGTTTGTGGTGGGACCGGTGATAGTATAAATGATTTCGGAATAAAATCGATTAATGCCAGGGACTTTTTATTATATGAGTATTAGAGTTTATGTTATGGAAAACTTTACATTTTGGAATCGGTTTCATTGATATTTAAGAAATGCGAAAGTGGAGAAATAAGCCCAGAAACCAGCAGACCTTAAGCCATTTAAAATCTCATGATCCTTATCCTCTTATTAAATTGTCAAACACACAAACTCGTTCTCTTTCTCCCTCATATTTGAAATACTTATCTACTCCCTCAAAATTTTCTTCCGTTTCTCTGCATCGTTTGGCCCAAGCGCCAAGAACAAAGTTGTGGATTCTCTTCTCCTCGTCATCCTCGTCAGCATCCCCAGGTAAGAAAAGATAGAATTTTTAAGGATATTTCTTGAGTTTTTAAAGAGTTGACTTTCTTGGATTTTGTTGACTTTTAGATCTTGAATTTATTATGGTATAGAAATGTTATCTGAGTATCGGTGAGGGGATTAGCGGTGATTTTGAGTGATTATTGGGGTTAGAAAGTGGTGTAAGTTAAGGGTTGACTTTCATTGACTTTTCTTAAATTAACTTTAAATTGCAATATGAGGTTAGAGGACTTTAATATAGTTGTTTTGGGTATAGAATTATTGGTTTGGATATGGATAGGTGGAGATTTGGTTGAGAAAGTTGGAAGCTTACCGTGTAGCCTTTATTGATTGGGTGGACGTTGTATTTAATGGATTAATTAGTTGTCAATTGATTGTTGGATTGATTAGAATGTGCTTAAAGTGTTATTGTTGGGGTAATAAGGTAATGACCGAATATTGAGAATGTAGTTATGTTGGAATGTTAAAAGTGTATACCAATCTTGGAATAGGATAATTCTTCAAGGGTTGTAAATTTGAATGTGTGAGACGTGGTATAGCTCGAGGATTATATAGATGTTAAGAAGTTATTACGGGATGTTATAATGTATAATTTCTTTGAATAGGAGTTGAGCTGGATCTATGCGAGGAGTACTTTAGAGTCATCATTCTTGTTTTTGGGCTCGGGTGAGTACAAATCTCACGATGGGGACCTTTCATATATATTATATTATATATTTTGCATGTGTTGTTTTGGGATTATTCTAATATGTGTATTGTGTGAAAATGATTGATATTATGTGAAATTGTGATTTATGATTCGTATTTATAAAACAATTGAGATTTTGATTCATATTATGAGATAATTGAGATTATGATTGATATTACGTGTAAATTCTGATGTATGATTCATATGATGAAATAATTGAGATTATAAGGTATATTATGAGATAATTGAGATTATGATTTGTATCATGGGATAGTTGTGAATATGATTCATGTTATGAGATTGTGTGGTATTGTTGTGTGTGGTACGTGTGTGTGTGTGTGTATGTGTAGATGTGCTTTATTGCCTTGTGTTGTTATTTGGAGGCGGTGGTGACCCGATCGGGATGATTGGTGTGGTGTGCATATTGTGTGCAGGTAGCCATTGATTGAGGTTTGGTGTGATATGCGCATTGAGGGGTGTGGCACCGGTCGGGAGGATGGGTGGAGGCCTCATCTGCGATTATGTGAAGTGGATTCTCGTATGTGTGTGTTTGGAGGTGGATTCTCGTGGCCAATGTATTATTTGGAGGTGGATTCTCGTATGTGTATTATTTGTGGAGGTGGATTCGTTTGATGACTTTGTGTCTTGAAGTTGTTTCCTTAAATGAATATCTTATTTGTTGGCCAGTTATAAAGTGTTATGTGATATCGTATGAAACTTCTATGTGATTTGTGAAACGATTGTGTGTAGCACAGTTAATGTATAAGCATATGTTATATATATAAGTATGAATATATGTGATGGGATCAAGTACGTGACATTTGTATTCAACTTCGGCAATAGGCGACTCCACGATACCATGGTAGGGGCGTTTTATGTCACAGGTTAAGGGGTTGATCGGCGAGGTTGTCATTGCTTTGATAGAGGCTGCCGGTGAAGATCATAGATGAGGCGGTGGTGGCATAGGATTTCCTCATTAGTCATTTCACATGTTCTTTGGATTTCTTGTGTATCTTTTGAGGATTGTATCATTAAGGTGGATGTGTATTATGTTGTTCGTTATTTTATTGTATATGTTGTTAGTTCACCGCGATGGACAAAAGTGTGTTTATTATTATTAATGTCGAATGAAGTCTTTTATGTTATTAAATCCATCGATCGGTGGCTACGGTATGCAGTTGGTGATGACGCCCAACACCAAAGGCGAATTAGATTCTGAAGATGAGTGGAAGTGATGATATGATAATAAATAATAAATAGATGTAGTAGAGCGCGTTATCGGTGAAGTAAAGTATAATCTATGTTATAGCGTGAGTAATGTTAATGTGTTATGAGATATTATGTGAAGCTGAATGATTATTATAATGTGAGAATTTGTTTGGGTGATAAGATGTTGTGATATTAGATAATAAGAGCGTATTGAAAGGTGACTTGTGACAATAAGACAAATCGAGTTGTGAGTAAATTTCGAGGACGAAATTTTATAAGGATGGTAGATTGAAATAACCCGTTCCGTATAAGTATTATTTTAATAATATTTTAGTAGCTCGGTGGTGTGTCATGTGGTGAGATTAAAAATTTCGGAGAAATATTAAAATAATATTAAATTAACTGATGGGGTAACTCGAAGGTAGTATAAACATTTTCGAAGTGGTGTAGTTAAATGATTAGAAATATCTGAGTAGTAACCAGAAATAATGTTAAGTGATGTAGTATTGTTGGTCTGTAATATATATTTTACATTTAATTTAATTACTACCACGTAATATACATGAGCTTGACCACTTGTTTTGTCATGAAACTACTACCTAACTAACTTGAATTAACTTAACTTAACTAGGGTGGACCTAGCTTCAAATTTAAGCTATCATATTTCTATAAAAAGACAAATCATCATACTCCCCCCCAAAGAACCCAATGCCGTGAGCTTCCTCGTCTTCCTCTCAAAATTTATTCCATTTTTGTTGAATCAGCTCATGATCATTTACTTGACTTTTCAAATACTTAAGTGATGTGAATCCTTTTATTTTCGTTTTAAAGTTATTTATTTTTAAAAAATATAGAAATAAATAGTAAAATTATTTCAAAAAATTATGAAATTTCTTTGTAAGTGGGTTTGACACTTAGAATTGAATTATGAAAGGAAGTTTTGATTTTAATTCATTTATTTGTCTCATTTGAAGTTAAATGGCTAGGAAAAATATAAAATATGAAATAAATATCATACATTTGAAAAACAAATATTAAATCACAAAATTTTTTCCATTTGTATTGTGAAATTTCAAGAAAATTTGGAGTGATTTGAAATTATTTGCTATTTTTGGTGATTTAATTACTAAAACGTGGTTTTAGACAAAAGAAATAATTTTGGAGCTTATAAATTGAAAGTAGTATTTTTACAGAACTTTTACCATATATTTGAGCTAATTTCCAAAGATGAGAATTTATAAAGTTGTTTTGGTATTTATTTCGAATTATGGGTGTTAAAATGACTAGAATTGTATTTAAATGGAGAAAAATTGATTTTATTGAACAAATTATTTTTGGTAGAATATTTGAGTACTCTAACTATATTTTGAGTGGGGAAAAAAGTTTATGAGGATTACGGAATTATTTTAGTATTTAATTGGTATTTTATCAACTAAAATAAATGAACTTTAAAAGGAAATGTTATTTTAAAATGGGGTTTATATTCTGAAAAATCTTAATAAATATGGGGTTTTGTTTTTGAGTTGAGATAGATGTGTTAGAATAAATATACTCAGTTAGAAGAAAAGTATCGTTGCGTTGGATAGGATTGGGCGTAAGGGCCGTGGAATAGCATAAGTTGACTTAGTGCTTTTGCTTGAGGTGAAGTCTGAATCTCGCGTTGGTAGCTTTTCATATATATTATGTTTATATATTTGGTATGTGTTGACATGGTTATATTAGAATGTATATTGAGCTCATGAGTGTAGCGACCATACAGTCATTATTTGAGTGAGAGTCATTAAAATCGAGCATGATGCTGGCCAGATGGGCGACTTCGATTTAAAACACAGTTAGTTTCATCCAAAAATGTGATAACAATTAAGTTTCCCAAATCAAAAGCAGTTTTTAAGATTTATAATCCGTCGGTGATATCAAAAGCGACGACCCATAAATATATACACAACATATCTCAAAATAAAGTAATGCCCGGCAAGGCTACGAATGATATCTTGTATCCAGGAATACAAAATGACAACGACCGACAAGGCTAAAGTTTAAAGGGAAATGACAATCAGAAAGCGGTTGACAACGCATCAAAATCGAGAATGTGAGGATCTCTGCGATCTTGGTAGCCACTTTCGAGGAACAAAACTCTTGACCTCTTGCTTAGCCTTTGTCGACTGGCACAAATGAAATGTCGCCCAATCGAAAAGGGGTGTAAGCAGAGTGACTTAGTGAAACTTAACAGGGGTGAACTGTACATCTTGAGCGAGACAATAAATATAATGATAGCCACACATGAATGAAATACACATATATCGAACTATCTAATCGAATTATCGTAATCGAAAAGAAATGCAAATACGTAATACACCCAGAGGAAATATCATAGAGGAGTTTTAGAGTAAACACACGATTCTAGAAAGACATCGAGAGACTCGGCAACGACTAAAACTCTAGTCGTGAACCTCACATCTCTCGCCCAACCCGCTGATATATCAACCTCTGTCTTGGCATGCTCTTTCCGATCCGTCTACTGCGAGAATGGTGTCGATAATCACCGTATACGCGATGTAAAGGCCAAAACGCGCTCATACACTAGAAATGCAAGGCACACCGCTCTCTTATACACTAAGTATAAAATGGCGCGCACTTATACACACCTGATATAAGGCACGCGCTGCCTGGCCTTATAAGGCACGCGCTATATACACTAAGTATAAGGCCTTATACAGGTATAAGGCACGCCTTATACACCACGTTATAAGGCCGCGCTTATACACTAAGTATAAGGCCAATAGTTATCACGTATCACGCAAGGAAGGAGAATCACTTCAATCACCGTGTCCCATTGGGTAAGCACGATACTCGAGGCCTCAGGCTGCATTGCATAAGCGAACAACTACTCTACTCCCCAAGCAGTATTCTGACGCTGCTTCAAACATCCACAACGATAAATCAATCACAATGGCGACAAGGCCTGAGCTTATATCAAAGTGCCACATGATGCCACAAGCGTACAATAGTGCAGCCTTGAAGGCCCACATAATATAATAGATGCGTCGAATACAGTCGAAATATAAGTTGGGAGTTCCAGTACACCTCAGCCGATCTTGGCGCCACGGAAACCTGATTACATGTATATCGTTCTCATAATCATAACTAGCTCAACTAAAAGTCAACTGTGTCAAAACCCAGTATCTCGAAAGACTTGAAATTTCTTACCTTAACTTCGAGAGAATGATGGGAGAAAGATATTCTGACCGATCTTGGTTGGCGACAATCGAAGAGAGAAATGGAAAAAATGAAATTTTTTAAGGAGGATAAATTCGGCCAAAAAAGAAAAAATAGAAGATGATGATGTTGTGATGATGTCGAAGATAAGCATCTAAGATATTTTAAAAACCTCGAATTAAGATTCGGTTTTGGTTAATTCTCCTTGCTCATACTAAATCTCCACGAACCAATTTCAAGATAAAATTCTTAAGCATGAAACACTACTAAATTATAAATGTAATTCGTGAAAAATTTTACAAAATAATATTATCATCGAAATTAATTATACTATCCGGGTCCATCGCCCAGAAGCCAGAAAGAACAATTTTTTTTTTTCTTAAAGGGTATTCTGGCTTTGAGATTAATGTTTTGATATTGTTGTAGTTGTTTGTGATTATATTATGAGTGTTGTGTGTGATCTGTGTTGCATGTGGTTGTGTATTGTTGTCGTTGGTATGTGTTTTCTTTTGCAGGTTGAGTGGGTGGAATGAGATTACGATATGCATATTGATGGGTTGCCCCGATGTTCGGGAGGATGGTATGCATATCGGTGGGTTGCCCCGATCGGGAGGTTGTGGTATGCATATTGATGGGTTGTCCCGGTGATCGGGAGAATGGTATGCATATTGATGGGTTGCCTCGATCGGGAGGTTGTGAGATGTGTATATTGGTGGATGATGTGACCTGCATATTTGATGGGTTGCTCCGGGATGATGTTATATTATATATAATGGTGGGATGCCCCGGGATGATGGATATGCCGGTGGAGGATGGATATGCGGATAAAGGATGGACATGCAGATGGAGGTTTCGATGTTATGTATTTTGTTGGACTTAATTTTGTTGGTTATATTGTTTTACTTGAATGAACATTTAATTATGCATGGTTGATGTTTTATGAATATATGTATGGAGTATATATATATGTTTGATCTCGTTGGGATGTTTGAATAAGAGAAGCGTCGTATAGTATGAATAGTTGTTACATGTATTCATATTATTGATTATGCATTTTACTCTTATATATAAATGTGATTATATATGTTTGGATACCATTAGGTAGTATTTTTATTCCTTAATCTTGTGACTCACCTTATTTTTCTCTATGGTAGGCGTTTTTGTTGGAAAGAATACGCAACTAATTCATAATAACATGAACAAATGCGACAGTCGAATAAATACATAATGAATTACAAAACATATATAATAAATTCATACGCGTATGAATACGAGTACCTATCACGCAATGGATATTAGCAACTTTCTTCCTCACAAATCCTCCATAGAATCCTCGGCGCCTCAGGTAGAAATACCTCGGTTAGTCACGCTGAAGCGGTTAGTCACGCGATTGAACTTGCTAGAATCTTCTGACGGTGGGCCAAAGAACTTGAGTCAAAACTTTGACTCAAAAACCAAAGGGGAGAGGGGAGGGGGCGGCCGAACCTTTTTGGGGAAGAGGATGAAATGAAATGCTTAGGTTTTTCATTTCATATTTTCCCTTATATAGTCCCTCTTGGTTTCGGTCGAATAGCTTGACTCGTTTGATAAATAGTACGACTCGTTAAATTCGTTAACTAACTTATTACTAAATAATTAAACAACTTAACAAGTTAAGTAATAAAGAGCACCCTCGTTAAACCGTCAATTGAAATAAAATTTAATTGATTCGGTTTTGTCAATTGTACTTTACATTACCAATATAAACTCTCGATTGGGTATCTCGTTGATTTTAATCAACTACGATTTAACAATGGATTTAATTCCATACATGGAATATAACTTCAGCACTCAATAACTTATGTGTGTGACCTTTTGGGCTCAAATAATATTAATAGTATAATAATATAATTGACCATTATGATTATTATATCGATTATGTACGTGGATCTATGATAAACATAACCCACGATATTATCGTCGATTCCATTTAGTAATTATAATTACTATATATTGAACATAGTTTGAAGTAATCTCGTTTAAGCCAAATTAATGAAATGAATTGTTACAACAATTATATAGCAGACATAGTATAGAAATCAAAAATACTACGATTTCAACGGTTTATGCTTAGAGTTTCTAGGAGTTGTTTCTTGAGGTTGCAAAGGAGGCTGCGTTAACAAAGATGTCAAAGCTGAGGCGGTGGTGGCTAGGAAGTCCTCAGCGGTCCTTCGTATTGATTTTCCTTTTTGTCTGTGTTCAAAACTTATATTTGTCTTTTGAGAAGTCATGTTAGACGTATTATTACCGTGATGTATTTTTGAAGATTATCGTTATGATGTTTGGTTGATACTAAAACCTTGATGTATGATTGTTTGGACAATGTGTTTTTAGTAGTGTGTTGTTAGTTCATCTGATAGTCAAAGTGTTTTATTAGTATTAATATCAAATGAAGTCTTTTTATGTTGTTATCTATCGATTGGTGACTCACAGTCGAGTTGATGGCGACTTAGAGGCGGTCGTTCTGATCATGAGTTGAGACTTATTCGTTGCTCATTCACTTTTGACTTTTGAGAAACAAAAAGCAAAACTCTCTTTCTCCGTTCCCCTTATCTTGGTCGAAATTAGCAGGAAATCCTCTACTTCATTAGTTAAACTTTAAAGCATTCTAGTAAAATGCACAAAAAAGTTTGATCAATCGTTGGTGTGGACTATTCTTAGAGACAACCTACTTTGGTTGTTTGAAACCCTTCTAATCATATTCCGTTGCATACTCAAGATGTAAGGTACATACGAAATCTCTAATATAATTATTATACTTACAATCTTGTAGGGTTCCTGGGAATCGAATATAATAAACTGTTATTATTTTGATATGTGAAACCCAACTAAAATAATATGTGATAATGATGTACATATAGGTTGTAAGTTGCAAGAAAATCTTAGATTAAATTAAACCATTATAAGACTATCTCCAACAAGAGATATTTGAGGTGATATACACCTAGTAATCGAGGTAGCCAAAAGAGCATCCAATAAGACCTCCCCATATTTGTTTGTGTAAGTAATCCTTCTTTTTATAGTTTCTATTTATTTTTGTTTATAATTGGTCAGGAGCTCTTTTACCTTGGAAAATAATACAATTACCTCATGGAGAGTTAACCGCTTGAGAATGATATAAATACTCACATTTACTTTAAGAACTTTACTTAAATAAATTAGTATTTCTGTGTGGGTCTTAACAAAAAGGATTAAGTTATTTTAGGAAATATATTCAGCCAACCCCAATCCTTTTACCAATCAACATCTTAGAAGATTTCACAAAGCACTTATCACTTAGTTTTCAACTTTTCGTTAAAATTTTAGCTGATGAATTAGTTCTTGTTGTCTTTGTTTCTTTAGTACCTTTAGTGGTTCCTATACATGTGATGTTCCTTGAATTATTTACAAGTGGTATTCAAACTCTTCTTTATACAACTTTAGTTGCGGCGTATATAGATGAATCCATTGAGGGCCATCATTGAAATAGTCTCTTTTAGCTTAGCTTATATGTGCAGCTCAATATGGTATTTACTTTCTAAATATCCAATTAGGGTATATACAATCTAAAGTAATAGATAATGGGTGAACTCTCCACTTTAAAAGATAGGATTATCCATAATGTTTTTGCTAAACAACCAACCCTCCCTCGAAAAGTACGAAAATGCCCCACAACCCTTCCTCCTACTTCTTTCTGCAAACCACAACCACCAACACTTCTACGTCTTTAAAAACCACCACCTCCCCTGAAAACATAGGTGGTAGATCTAAACAACCCCCCTCTTCCGAGCGAGCAATTTGCTTGATGAAGGGTCTGGGGTTTCGAGTTAAGTAGTGGTGGTGGATGATGGAGGGGTTAATTTTATTGAAGGCGCATCAAGAGGTGATGGAATTGGTATTGGTGGCGAGAAAGACAATTTGGTGGTGGAATTGGTGATGATGGTGAGTGTGGTGGATGATGGAGTTGTTAGGGTTATTGAAAGAACATGAGGAGGAGGTGAAATTTGTAATGGTGGTGAGAGAGACGATTTGATAGTGGAATTGGTTATGGTGGTAGAATTGATAGTGGTGGTGGTGGAATTAGTTAGAAGAAGAAGATGAAGAAAAGAATAAACATGAAAGGCGTAAGCACCATTTTTGTATTTGTCATGGGAAGGATTGTTGTTAAACAAAAAAAATTATAAAGGGTGTTATTTCTTAAAATGGATAGTTGACCCATGGTTAATGCTTGTAGTGGACCGGATAAACCGAAACCGTATGAGATCCCGAAAAGAACCGGACCAAGTATCCATCCAACAAGGGAACCGGTCCGGTATCCTTTTCTTCCGTACTTCATTTAAGGTTCTCAAATCAACAAGATTTTGAGTAAAAAATGATATCAAGATTCAAGAACAAGATAGAAAGTACCAAATGCGTACAAGATTGTTTTGGTTTTTATGATTTTTTTTTAATAAGACCCACCCGGAATCGGTCCGAAAAACCAAAACCGAGTATCCATCTGATAAGATACTAGACCGGTTCCGGTTCAAAAAATTTATCCGTACAGAATCGAACCGGTAACAACTCTACCCATGATATTTTTCTAAGTTTCTCTCTAATCTAGGTCTTTTACGGAGATTGGATTTTGTCAAATGTTAGAGAGAGAGAGAGAATATGGATAGTCTAAATTGATCACTGGTTTCACAACTCTAAATATCCAAGACCTTTGCCAGTAAATTGTTGTATCGAAGGTACATTAAAGACATCAGACAATTACCCAAGAGATGGGCTACCTCTCTAAGCAAATTGTTGTATTAATATGTGTTTATAACTCAGAGACCTTTTGAAAAATTCTAATTCTAAAAGTGTAAAAACGTCACACTAATGACCCTCGTACTACGTGAAGAGGCAAGGTTGTTGGTACTTAACACTCTAGCTCTTCACCAACGATTATAATTCTAATTTCAGCGGTAGAGGAATCGAAGTTGTGAACTTAGAACTAAAATTGACAACTGTTACATTATTCACTTCAGTTCAAACACAAATGGCATCATAGCCCAAGGCAGACATCAAACTACAATGAACTCCTTTTTTGGTCACATATTTACTGGAGAGGGACTTCTCTTGGACCTCTATAAGCCTAATGAGCAATCACAATGTGGTCTGGTCACAGATGTGCCAAGCTAAATATATCATCAGGAGTTCATTGTATTCACAAGGCCAATCCGGATTTGGTATCTTGGTATTATACATGAACTCTTTGTACAGCTACACTCGATGACATGACTAAGCATGAAAATGCTCATGTTAAGATGCTGGAGTTTATGCTATCGTTGTTTTCTCCAACCACGAAAAATTTGAAGCCAAAATGAGAATTTCAACATTCATGTTTATGTATTTCTAAATTCCTTCATTCCTTAAAGGTGTCAACTATCATTAAGAACATGAACTACGCTATCTCCCTGAAGCAGATCAATCATACTTCCATTAATTATTATTTATTTATTATTCTAAAAATCCAAACTTGACATCATTAGATTTTGTTTAAAAACATATACATAATATAATTAAAAAGTAATTGCTCAATAGGCTGATCAATGAAGTTTGGGGTTTAGAGTTTCAAATATTTAACTTTGGATTGGGCCTGACCCGATAGGCCCTTATGTCCTCTATTATCTCAATTTACGATCCAAATATCCATTATATAATTAATTTATTTTAATAAAATAATAAAAACTTAATTAAATACATAAATATGATACTAAAATTTTACTACACAATAAATATTAAAATAAAACTTAAATAACAACATTTCCTGAACCCAAATATTTTTATAGTAGAATAAAGTATCAAATTAATATTAGTTTTAGGTTTTGAATATTTCGTATGTTATTTTATTTCATTTATATTAAATAAATTATTATTAGTTCTATTCAAACTTAAATAACTAATACTTATGCTATAAATAATAATGAATGTTTTAAGGAAAATAATGGATGTTAAAATAATGAATAAATAATTATTTTTTAGTCTCAATTACGATTTTTATTTTATATTTAATGAACTATTCTTATTATTAAAATAAGGAATGTCGGAGCTCTCAAAGGCTTCCACCTCGCACGCCTTACCATACGTCGCCCGACTTTTTTTGAGCTTTATCGACTTTTTGAGCTTTATCGACTTTTTGAGCTTTATTATTATCAACTTGATACTTATCCAATTAGGCATGATATTTCAAAATGCAATTTGGCACATATCTGATATTTCAAAATGCTATTTGGCACATATCGGATGCATGGTTGAAAATAGAGAAGACTTTAACAAAAGATTGTTCTGAAGTGCAAAAGTAGTTAGACTACCAATATAAATTGCACTTCTAAGATGATAATCTGGTTGCCAATGTCTTATTGTAAGTGTCTCCTTGTAATAGAAGGCCAATCAAGAAACTTGTAACCTTGAAGAGATGATGGCAAATAGGTCTGTGTTTCTGCTATGTCAGGATTCTCAGGAGGATATATATAGCCCTTCCCATATCCAATATCTGTCATCAGCTTTGTGGACGCGTTCCTTAGGTGAAGAGGCACTCTTTCATTCTGACCTATGGATCCCTTCACAACTTTCCGAGCAGCTTGTAAAGCATTATGAGCAGTGCTGGACTTAGGGGCCATGGACAAATAAGATACACATTGTGCAAGCATTACATCACATTCGGGCATGCCCAAAAAATGGCAAGCCTGATAGCAATTAACAGCTTGAGAAATTGCTGAAGGGTCAGCCAGTCCCACATCTTCACTAGCGAATCTTATAAGCTGACGAGCAATGCAGAGAGGTTGTTCACCTCCTTCTAGCATCCTAACTAACCAATAGATAGCAGCATCAGGATCACTAGCTCTCATGGATTTATGAAGTGTGCTAATCTGGTTGACTTCATAAGCAATGTGCTTCGACTGCAGTGCTTCTTTAACATCAGAGAGAGTTATTACAACATCACAGTTTCCCTGCAAACGTGCAGCTGCAGTTGTAGCCGACATTTCAAGAGCATTCAGTGCAACCCTCGCATCTCCATCAGTATTCCCCGACAAAAACAAAATTGCATCATCATTTGCTTGAACCCCGGCAAACTCTCCCGAAGAAGTGCTGAACAACAATCCCTTGTGCACATCAGCCATGGCCTTTCGGAGGAGGCTAGCAATGTGCTCAGGCTTCAAGGGATTGAGTGGAAGAACACAACAACGAGAGAGTAAGGGCGTAATCAAGTGAAAGGATGGATTCTCGGTAGTAGCACCCACAAAAACCACAGTCCCGTCCTCGATTACAGGCAACAAGGAATCCTGTTGGGCTTTATTAAACCTATGCACCTCATCAATAAACAATATAGTCCAGATATTAGAAGTAATCTTGGAAAGGATGGTATTTCTAGCATGAGAAACAGCATCACGAACATCCTTAACACCACAGGAAACAGCAGAGAGACTAACGAAACGATAAGGCCGAAATGGATGAGTGGAATTTGCGATAGCTTTAGCGATGGTGGTCTTACCAGACCCAGGTGGGCCCCAAAGGATGATTGAAGGGAGACGGCCACACTCGATTGCAGATTTGAGGGGGGTGTTGGAAGATAGCAGGTGCTCTTGGCCAACCACATCTACTAGTGTTTTAGGCCTCATTCGTTCTGCCAGAGGTTGTTCATGTCCTAGTTCTCCTCCTCCTCCTCGCTGTCTCACTTTGTCTTCATTGTTCCCCAATCTGGGCACTTTATTGGGTTGTTGTTTGGTTTGGAAGGCGAAGAAGCGATTGATTTTCGGCTGTTGAGTGGGGCCAGGGCTTGTGTTTTTGGGAAAGGAATTGTTGTTGTTTGTGTTGATTTCCCTATTAGAAGAATCCTCTAAAGATCGCCTTAAAATCCAATCGGCTGCTCTGTGTAGGTCGCCTCCGTTGGCTCTTAAAGCCCTAGCTGCCACGTCGTTCGGGAAACCCATCCTTATCAGCTCCTCCATATTCCTTCTTCTCAGGCTTACTCTTCAATTGTCACAACTGTTAATACTCTGTATAAGTATTTTATCTTTCCCCAAAAAGTTCCATTTTTAACTACTCCGTATCTTGAGTACTTCTCAGTTGTTTACTTGTCGTGTTGGTTGTAAAAATGCTACTCACTCCATTCCATTTTTAATGGTCACAGTAGTTATGTTAATTAAGAATTAATAATATTTTACATATATCATAATTACCAATCAATAATTTAATGAATGTATTGGTATTAAAATCTTTATTATATACATTAAATAAGAGGGTTTAAAAGTAAAAATCAATCAAATGTTGCATTGGAATTCCAAATGACAAGTATTTTTAAAACATTTTCTTTTTTGCTAGGATGACAAAAAAAAAAAAAAAAAAAACCGGAGGGATCATTTATTATGCTAAACGACAATTATTTTTAGTCCATCGCGGTGAAGATCATCAACAAAGCGTACACGGAGTCACCAAAAGCGATGGATAACAACATAAAAGACTTCATTTGATATTAATAATAAAAATACTCTTTGAGTCATGTGGTGAACAACAATGTCCCAAAATAACATATCAACAACACAAACATACATCCATCGAATATTACAACCATACAATACACACAATCTCCACAATACATCATATTAGTAGTATGGTCACGCGACCCTCGACATACAAAGTCACAAGCTAGAAAACATAACAAGAGGCAAAGGACCGTTGAGGATCTTCTATGTCACTACGCCTGCTTACATGATCTTTTAATCCGCAGCTTTGTCAGCGCGGCTCCTCGGCAACCTCGGCTGATCAACCCACAGAAACCTAAGTATGACACGCATAGCCCATAGAGAATAGGGAGTAAGCTATGAAGCTTAGTGAATACAAACTGCGGATGGTATCCAACCACATATAATCATAATTATATAAAAGCATGCGATATAACATTGAACGAGACTACTCGAGAACCACTACTCTCAAATTAACCAATAACTTTTTATTAATATTACTACCCGGATCAATGGAGACACTCACACATATTTTCATAACCATCAACATCGCCGCGATCAAATATTCATTCAAATAAACAACACAAACAAAAAGGTTTGTCAATAAAATATTACAACATCAAAACCTCCGTACAAGCATCCAACTCACGATCACTGCGTCCGTAACATACACATATCACCCTTTTACATATATATACATCACAATCCCCCGACCGAGGCTACTCAATCAATATGCATCTCACACCAAACCTCGAATCACCTCGAGGGCTACTCCGCATAATATGCATATCATGCCAAACCTCCCGGTCGAGGCTACTCGCCTGATAACCCATATATACATATCATTCCACCCAAAATCAACACAAAAACATACACACACCAACCACATACAACAATACACAACCACACACACAACACAATCACATACAACACAGTGGTATAATCACAACAACACCACAATCTCATAACATCGGTCTGATAGCAACAATCTCCTGCTTTGTCATTATACATACTAGTATAGTCACATAACAAACATATATTGAATATATAATCATAGTATATGAAGGTCCCCATCGTGAGATTTGTACTTTCACCTCGAGGCAAAGCAACTAGAATATCTCTAGGTGAGGTCCCGCGTCTTAGGTCAGACTCGACTCACATCAAAAGCGATTATACATTATTTACTTCCGATTAATAACATCATCACTTACATATTAAATCCCAATTAAAGATCAAATGTAAACCAACAATCGGTATAAAGTCCTGGTCAACAAAAGAAACGTCAGTTGACCCGATATGGCATAAAATATAATTTTCTCCATTTTAAATCCGATTACTATTCAACATCTCATTATGTCAAAATAAAGATCCTTATTAATCATTAAAACACCAAAACTAGTAAAAAAACTACAAAATTCGAATTTTATCAACACATTCTAATTACCAGCTTAACTGCTCAAATTGGAGCGATTACTACACAGCAGCGTCCTCCCACGACTAATTAAACGACAAAGCTTCAACCATTACAATTTCTCCATTTTAGTATGCCCATGATAGCACTCACGATCTAATTCCTAATCAATCCGACAATCAATTTCCCAACTAATTAATCATTATAATCAACCGCATTTCAAAATCCAGTACTACTCAACTTGGAATAACCTAACTCAACAATATCCTCTACCAATCAACATCAAAACATCAATTTATACTCCAAAACAACTATATTAAAGTCCTATAACATGTCGCTTAACCACAATTTAAAACAAATTTAGAAAAAGTCAACCTAAAAAGTCAAATAACTTAATCGAAATACATTTTCAACCCCTAAAATCAATTACAATCACTACAAATCACTTAATTCATGTTTAGAGGATACTTCTATACCATTTCAAATTTTTAAAACTCAAAATCCAAAAAGTCAAACTCTCCAAAAACTTAAGAAAAATCACAAAGCTTCAAACTTTGTTACCTTGGTGTGAAGAAGATGATGAGGGTTAGATGAAAACTACTTTTTTTATGTCTTGAGCCACAAAGAATTGGAAGAAATGGAAGAAAAAATTTCAAGGGGGGGGGAAGAGTGAGGTTCGGCCCTCATGAAGAAAAAAGGAATGGGTTTTGTGTTTTGGATGATGATGAAATATGATAAGGATGATAAGATATTTAAAGAATGGCAGGATTCCATTTGGTTGATTTATATCTCCATTTTCGCGTTTAATTTATTATGAAACCGATTTCAAATGTAAAATTTCCCGTGACATAAAATACTACTCATATAATACTAGTCTCGGTATCTGGAATTTTATTCAATTATACTAGCTATCTCCGGGTCCCACCACCAACGAAATATGTAACCTGATTCATCGTTTAGGCGTAACGGGTTATTTCAGCGACAATCGTTGCTTACTTTTTGATTCGACTTGTTCTTCCTTCTGCAAAATTCCACTATGTCTTAAAATCCCATTGAGCTTGTCTTAAGGTACATTACGGGCTTCGCCCAATTATATGAGGATAGTCAATGAATCAAAGTGCAACATTCTTTAGAGGTAACATAGTTTTCATATAAATTTTATAAGTTTTAGAACTTTTCTAGCGAGACTAACTTGTTATGTCAGGGGATTACCTCCGCTTGCGAGGCCATTCGAGCCACCAAGGAAGGCCTCACGAAGAAGAAGAAGAAGAGACTGCTGTGAGAAGGGAGTAGTCTTCCCACGGATAGTGGAGGCGACCTTGAAGGACAAGCCAGCCCCACCTCTGAGGCGGAGACTGTAAGGTAAGGACCCCACCATCTAAAATTCTCTCTAGTAGAAATAGAACATCTTTGGTAGCACTATCTTGGGGAGTATTACTCCGTCCCACTCCTCGGTCGGTGAGATTGCACTTGGTGGCAGGGTAGATCGCTCCATTAGTACCGAGGGTAAGTGGGAGTCCTCTAAGCCCGGTTGGACTAGTGTATATGTAGAAGATTTCACCTATGGTTTTCGTTTTCCCCTTTCTCCCTTTGCAAATGAGTTGTTAATAGCCCTCAACTTGAGCCCCGGCTTGGTCGCCACCAGGTTGGCTTTATATCACTGTCTTCCACGTGATCTATTCGATCGTTAGGGTAAAGCCAAATATGCACCTTTTCTGCCAATTATTCCTTTGCTTTGCACACAAAGAAAGTGTTCACCTCCACAAATACAACAAAAGATTGGAACATTTTTATGGAACATTCGCTCCGGAGTTCGACCATCGCATATCTTGCGGGGGGATCGGCGGTGTGTGAAAGGTACCCATTTCAAAGGTAACCTTCCAAGATTTCCATGCGATGAAGGCGTTTGTTGTTGGAGGGCTTGTATGAGGCTACTCCCGATACTCTGACCTCCCAGAGGTTTATGGAGATATGTGCCGTATAATTAGAATTATTTTTCACTTTCCCTCTGTCTTTTAATTTCGTTGGTTCTCTTCTCCACCACTTACTCTTCTCCTTTTGTCTTTAGGTCGCTAATGCTGGCCGGTAGCGAGGAGAGCTAATTTCTAGGGAGAAAATAAAGACCTCGAGGCTCAGCTCATGGGAGAAATTTGCCTCCTTTGGAAGAGGCTGGAAAAGGTGAGAGAGGAGCTGCAATCAATGTACGCCTTGCAAAGAGGAAGAAGTTGATGGAGGACTTCTTGGGGCCGTAAAATACGAAGAGGTGTGCATTGACGGGACAAGCTCGAGAGGAGAGTTCGGGCTTCGATATCCTAGATCGCTAGCTAGTAGCTATAGGGATCTCTTTGCTCTAGCGAGGCCTCCGTGCTACGAGAAGGCGACTTGAGAGCGAGTTAAGCGTCTAGAAGGATGCGGCCGAGCCCGGCACGAGAGCTATGGGCGGTATTGAGAAACTTCAGCGATGCTGCCGGTGTTTGAGAATACTATTTTTTTGGGCGTGGAGAGTTTCAAAGAAGTCTCTTGAGTTTTTTATGCAGGGGGCTAATGTTGCTTATGGAGCCTACAAGCTTACCGTCAAAGTTCAGGAGAAAGCACTCCGGCCTTCGCGTTGACTATGAGAACTTCGAGGAGTACATAACCATGGCAGTTGTTGGAGCTTAAATATGGATGCCCCCTCGAGAAGGCGAGATGATGATGAAGAAGAGGCCCCTTCTTCATTGATGCCCACTCTGACTTAGACTTTATCTGTCTTTTTATTTCACATCTTTTGTAATATTGACAATGTTCCTTTTAAGATGTACTTTTTTTATGACAATGTTCTTTTCTTTCGACTGTCTCCTTTCAATTGTTCTTAACGTTCTTTGTCTTGTGAATTTTTCGTTTATTTCAATTGTTTTGAACCGCTTTTCAATCGTTTATTTGGGTTATGTGTTATATATATCCTACCCCCTTGTAAAAGTTGCCTTCGCAAAATAAGGGAGCTGTTACAAATAACGCTTTTGTGCCCTTGCGAATATCTCCCGACTCATCTATGCGAGAGTGTCGTGGGAGCGAGTCCTCATAATTTGAGAGAAAGCCTACCAAGGTTTGTGGTCTTGGCCATACCTTGACTTAAGGCTTGTGTGAGTAATCGGCTCGCGGCGGCGGTCTTCTTCGTGGTTTAGCGAAAAATATGAAATTGGCGTTTGTGTCTTGATTCGCGTAACATTCCGTTTAGTAAACACACAAGAGATAAAGTTTTGGGGAATAACAACTTTATTTATAATGGCTGAGCGACTCATTCTGTTTTTTTTTTCAATACAAAATGTTGATATTCCGAATGTTGTATAGCTTTGAGCATTCATTAATGGGATTGACATCAATAGGATTAACAGTAAAACTTGCTTAGCTTCGAAGCGTGCCAGGTCCATGGGACTGGTTTTCCGTCCATTTCTTCCAACTCGTATGTGCCTGGGCCTAGAACTCAGCTTACATGATACGGTCCTTCCCATTTGGGGCTGAGCTTGTTCACCTCTTTAAGGGTGACTTGCCAAAATATAGCTTCAATACCAAGTCGCGAGAAATAGAATTGGCGACCCTTCACTCTTGCAATTGTAGGCGAGCCATAGAGGTGTTTATATTTTTGCATATTTAACGAGGCATCTCTGGGTTCATCGATGAAGTTTAGGCCCCGTTCTTTTAATGCTTTGGGGTTTTGCTCTTCCTCGAATCCCCTTTGCCTCCATGTTGGCAATCATGCCTCCCGCTGGGAGGGACCCCGTTTTTGTCTTACGATTGCACTAAGCTGAAAGGGGTTTCGCCTGTAGCATGTGAGGGTGTGGTTCGTAGGGACCATAGCACCGTGGGTAATTCTTCTATCCATGATCCCCCGGATGCTCCGCTTTGAACCAAGTTCTTTTTAATCCCTTTGAAGATGGTTCGGTTCATCACTTCCACCTGACCATTCGCTTGGGGATAATGCGAGGCGAACATTTGTTCTATGCCATATTTTCACGAAATTCTTGCCGGTTCGGTCTTTGTGAACTATGCCTTGTTATCGAATACTAGGATCGTGGAATACCAAAAGCAGTCGAAGACTGTTTCCCGCAAAGAACCGCTGTGTCACCTCCTTTGATATTTGCCCACGTGAGGAATCGCCTCCACCCATTTGCTTAATCCACTTGCTACCACCATGTATTACTTGATCCCTTAGCCTTAGGTAATTTTCCTACTGATACATTCCCAGCATAAAAAGAAAGGAATGGGGCTAATTATGGGGAGCCCACCGTGGTTGGATATTGTTGCAGGGTACATTCCCTAGCTTGACCCAGCTTCACATTTGACGAAGTTGTGAGTCTTTGACAATCAGTGGGCTAGAAGAAACCCATGCGAGGGGATTATCTTAGTGGCTAGGGACCTTTTGCCCGATGTGGCTACCCAGCGCCATCGCTATGCACCTCGTATAAACAACTTTTTGGACATTTTTCACGCGACATACACAACAAGAAGCGATCCGTCGAAGGACTACTCCCTTACTCTGAGGAAAAACACGAGGCTCTTTCTTTAGCTTCCTCGCCTCGTATTCGGATCCGCAGCCAGCCAATCCCTGTGGCTTGGCTATGTCGGTCTTCGGTCACGAGGATTCCTGGGGCAATTCTCGCGGAGTATCTCCTCGTAAGCCCTTTGCTCTCGGACCTCAATGTAAACTTCTTTCGGTAGTTCCTCATAATAGGTGGTGGCGAGTTTCGACAATTCGGTCCGCTTCTTCATTCTCGGAGCGCGGTATATGTTCGAAGACAATGTGGGCGAAGCTCTTGGCTAAGGTTGTGGCTTTGTTGTGGTATCTCATAAAGAATTCGTTTTGATGCCACGAGCACAACTAGGCGATCCATCATCAATTTTGAGTCTCCTCGCACCAGGATCCTCCAAACACCCAAGGCTCGGACCAACTCTAATCCTGCCACCAGAGCTTCATACTCAGCTTCGTTGTTCGTGGCCTCGAAGTTAAAACGGAGGGCGTATTCCATCTCTATCCCTTTGGGCCCATAGATTAACAACCACCCCTGACCCTTTGTTGTTTCGGGCTCCATCCACATACAAGGTCCATTCGGGCATCGGTTCTTGAAGACTCTCTTCTGGTCCGTTTATCATTTGGGGTAGCTGTGCTGCATTCTCTTTTATGAAGTCTGCTAGGGCTTGGGCTTTGATGCTTGCTCGGGGCTCATAGGATATATCGAACTTTCCGGTCAATTCAATTGCCCAAGTAGTGAGTTTCACGGAGAGGCGGGGTAACCCAAGATCCCTTGATCCTTTATGGGATGAGCCTGAAATATATCTTGAGCTTTCATGAGGGAATTGAGCACCCGAATGTGAATTTATCGATGTTGGGTAGTTTTCCTGACCCATGCAGAACATGGCTCACATAATAAATGGGATTTTGGATGCCCCCGTCTACGCGAACTTGACATCTCTTGGGCATAACTCGTCCAGGCAGGATATAACTACAATTCCTCCATTGGTTCGGTCGCGACAACAATTTCAAGCGTCCCAAATATGCTTTTCAATTTTCAAAGGCATGAAGCATTCGTCATCCAAAGGAAGGTTTTTCTTAGCCGAGGCTCGCCGTAAGTTCTTGAAGAATGGAAGGTTCCGTTCTCCAGACTTAGAGATGAAGCGACTCAGTGCCGCTAAGCACCCTGTCAATTTCTGAACATCCTTATAGCTCTCTGGCGGCTTCATGTCAAGAAGTGCCTTTATTTTGTCGGGGTTTGGCTCGATGCCTCTTTCGCTGATCATATACCCCAGGAATTTCCCCGAGGTGACTCCAAATGAACACTTTTCTGGATTGATTCGCAACTTGTAGGAGCGCAACTGTTCGAACGTCTCCTTTAGGTTTTCCAAATGTTGGCCCCTCTCCTTGCTCTTCACCAACATGTCGTCTACATAAATCTCCATGTTTACTCACTATACGATTCAAGAATATACTTTTCGCACGTTCTTTGGTATGTGGCCCCCGCATTCTTCAAGCCAAAGGGCATGACCTTCCAACAAAATAGGCCGTACTCCATGAAGAACGCTGTTTTCTCTTCATCCTCTGGCAACATGCGTATTTGGTGATATCCCCTTGAAGCATCCATAAAATCAAAGACCCGTACCTCGTTGCCGTCCATGATCTTCCCCGAGGCAAGGTAGCGGGTAGAAGTCTTTAGGACAAGCTTTGTTTAAGCTTGTGAAGTCGGTGCACATCCTCCATTTGTTGTCGGACTTCTTCACTAATACCACATTCACGTCTGAATGGATTGGGCCTTGATGAGGCTTCAGCCTGGTTGGGATCCATATTTTTCATCATTTGAAGGTTAGTTTCTTTGGTTGGTTAGGTTAAAACACTCGAATCCACATGTAGCCGATCGCCATACCTCGGGTCTACACCCGGTATATCTTGAGGCCCGTAGAATACATCTTCGAATTCTCTAATAAGTGAAATCAGTTCCTCCCTATGGGTACCTTCCAGCTTCGTTCCTACTCTGAAAGCTCGGTCGCGATTTGCGGGGTTGAATGGGACTTCTTCCACCTCCTCGTGTGGTACTGGTCGCTTATGGTTCTCCTTTTCCCTCAGCGAGTTGTCTTCCTCCTCTCATTTTCTCACCGTTCTTATTTCAAGCTGATTTTCCCACGACCAGCGTTTCTTTAGGCTTTCACTATTGGTTGTTCACGGGGGGGGGACTAAGGCTTTTTAACATATCACAGCTTTCTTTTGAGTTCTAAACTTCCTATGCCCCTTTGTTGGGAATTTTGAGCTTGAGATGTAGAGGAGAGACTATCGCTCTTAATGCTGTCAAGATGGGCCTACCAATCAAACCATTGTATGAGGGATCGTCTATGTCAACCACTGTGAACTGAGCTTTGATGATTCGGTCGCCTACCTTGGTAGAGAGAAGTCTAGTATGGCTTCGGGGAGTATACTACATGACCCGTGAAACCCGTTAAACAAAGTGGCGGCCCAGTTTGTATATGGGCTGTGGTATTGGGCAGGTTTAATCCAAAAGGTGCTAAGATAAAATGTCGTGAGCTTCCAGTATCAGCTAGCATCCTCTCTCTTTGTAAAGTTCGCTATAAGTGGGCTACCAGTGCGTTATTAGACTGGATTTCTCTCAACTTTCAGGCTTCGAGAGACACCCTTCGTTTCACTCTTAGTGATGGCCCCGCTGGGGCCATACTTCTCTTCTGACCATTTCTTTTCGTACGTGCGGGGAATCACCTCATCTTGCTATTCCCCATTGAGATAGTGTAATTCGCCACATGGCCCTTGAGTGGTGGTTGTTTGTCTCGAACTCTGTTCTTCTTGCGTTGTGGTGGATATCGCGCCCACAACAGCTAAGGGTCTATCGTCACTCGTTTATCATGGCGTGTTCGGTGGTATTCACAATATTGGTTTGTCTCTCTTGCGGTGCCCGGCGCGTGTAGTGAGTTTGAGTAAGAGATTAACATCTTGCTGTGCAAATATCTCGTCTGGCGTGACTCAAGCCGTCTTTGATTGACTCACGAAGTGCAGGGTTGGTTGCAGAGTCCTTGGGGGAGCGGTGGTGGTGAGTGTAATCTCTTCTTGTGAGGGTTGCCCACTGTCTTCTTGTATCCTTTCCGAGACCCGGAGGAATGCTGGTCTCTTTTTCAAAATTTGGCTTTCTTTTTTGAGCTCCTCCAGCTCGATGTCATTGTTCTTTGCTTGGTTAATGCATCTTTGAGAAGGAGTTTTACAATAAAGCCTTCTTTGGCTTTCCATACGCAAGGCATTGAACTAATGCCATGTCTTGTGACCTTATCATCCACCGTAGGGATGCTAAGTAGAAGATCGTTGTACCGTTTATAGTAGCTGCTCAATAACTCATCTACGCTTTGCTTTATGTCCATCGGGGATGTGTTAAATCTTGCATGGTTTGAACACGCCATGCGAGCAGCGATGAAGGCGTCGGCTGTTGCGTAATGTGAATCGATCGATTTTTAATGGTAATATATACCCAATCAAAGAGCTTTCCGTGAGGCTTTTTGGGAATACCCTTAGCATATAGGATTGTGGATGTTATTGTCATGTGGGCAATAAAACGCACAATTGCTTTAATGGGTCTCCATTCCAGTAAAGGAGTTGAACCGTGGCAATTTGAACCCGGCAGATACGGCGCTATCCGATTTGTCGAAAAGGGCATCTCTACGTCATGGTGGGCGTGGAGGTGAGCCAGCATGGATGGCCAGGAGCCATCATCTTTTAATTCATTTAACTATTGTTATAAGGCTACTATGCATTTGGGTCACTTGAGGTGGGCACTGTGAAAGTCTTTGCTTGAGGCTTATGTTTCTTCTCTCAGTATGGGGGTGCTATGGACTCATCCACATTGAACAACGTGAAGAGATTTGCTCGGCGCTCACCGGCTTTCATGGGAATTACTAGGTCTCGAGGCAAGACTGTTGTACTTTTTTCGCTCTGCGTTCCCATGCGCCGCTTTCACCTCATGAAATCGTTGTTGGAATAAGCTTTAACCGGCGGAAAGGGTGCATGTTTCAATATCACGGTGGCGGCGGGGCCTTGGCCCGGTATGGTCGTGTTGTTGTCCAGACATATTTGTTGATTGGGATCCTTGGGTCCCCCCACGATTGACATAAATGATGCGGTAAGTTTCTGACCCATTTGGTTGGTTGAGGGATTTGTGAGTTGTGCTCACTATACGGACTTTCTGAGATGTGAGTATTGAGGGTTGAGATGGTTCTCTTAGGTAGAAGCCTCGGTATAGCACACGCACCATGCAAGGATCGCTGACGGAGTGGGTGGTCCGCCGTGGTATCTGAAAGTGTGGCCACGTGGTGACCATAGACACTCCGACGATCAAGTTAGTATGTGGAGTATTTAAGAGGGGTAATAAATATGTAGGAGAAAAAGTGACATTACCTTTAATGAAGTGGGTGTTGGGATATTTATAGAGGATCTGAAGAGACCCCTGCCTACTCGGGTTTACGAGGGGGCGACACGTCCCCTTAGGGAGTGACTACAAAAAGCCTTTTAGGTCTTGACCTATACCTATGGGCCTAAGACAAATATTCCTTCTTGGACCCATAAAATACTTGATATATATCAAAAAATATTAATTAACTATTAACTATACCTAAAAGAATGGAAGAGTGTTTGTTATCTTGCACATTTGGTCGTCCGATAGGGTTTTGAGAGCTTCCACCTTGTGCTTTTTTATAAGAATGTAAATACTATAGTATATAGATAAAAAATTTCCTGTACAGATACAGAGGAGCATACCTAGACAGTGCACAATAGCAAAAACAGACAAAAACACTATCCTATGCTACGGTCTCCATACGGAAGAGAACCAATATACACACACACGAATAGTAATTTTTAGTCTTGAAATAGTATTTTGTTTTAGATATAATTTACGTAACTACTCTGTTGATTAAAAATAAGGGGAAAAATAGTCATTTCACCTGAGCAAACACTATTTGGGTGTGTGTATGTCAATCAACTTCCGATACATACGAATTACATATCATGAATCCCAAATTAACTATAACTAAAAAGAACGAGGTCATTTCTATTATGCGCATTTGGTCGTCCGACATTTCACCGACAGGTTGTACCTGGCGGATACATTGTTGTACATGTTGCGGGTAAACGGGCAGAAATCGACGGGACATTTCAACGTGCCGTAACCTGCCAAGAAAGGTCAGATAGATTCAAATTTTAGAGGATTTTTATATGGGAAGCTCTTTCGAGTCTATGTTGAAGCAGATGCTTTGTCAATGGTTATATGCTACGAAGACTTCTCCTAAAAAGCTTAACTTCAGGTATTTGTTACATTTTCAATTAATTATTAGTAATAACAATTTTTCAATAGTATTCCATTTGTGCTGTTATAGTATTTATGTGTTAAATTATTTTTTGCCATAAACTTGTGGGACCCATAGTTGTTCAGGATACCTTAATTGTTTTTCAATAACAGTTACTAATCAATGTTGAACTTAAATTATTCTAACATTTGTCTGTATGTGTAATTATCAATGAGGGCTGCTGATTGTTGAATAATTCCCTTGTTCTCTCCCAATATACAGTTCATTCCACATGTTTATCGAAAGGTCGATGTTTCATGGTACCATTTGATTTTCCCCATATCGTTGTTGGTTGTCGGACTCTTTAAGCTAAGGTTGGTGATCCGGACTATGTTCATTTTGACATTGAAAAATGCCTAGATGAAACATATATTCAAATACTAGGCTACTTCATCAACTTATAAGGTTACAAACAAACATCAATTGCAAAGACAAATAATACTCTCTGAGTCTCTGTTGCCAAAGTCCTGAACGTTGTTTTTCATTCTTGTCTAGTATGTTTCCAGTACATTCTTGACAATGTAAGTATTTATTCTTACCAAATTCTCAATGTGCTGTCGTTTTTCAATTTATTTATACTTTGTTCTCTTAAGTTATCTCATAATATCACCTTTATTATTTATCTTGATTCAGAAGTAGATATGTCTAGACAGATTATAACAAGACACTGGTAGGAGATAACTTAGAAACCCTGCAATATTACCAGTGAACACTGTCCATTTTGCAGTTCAAGTTGTTATATCTAATTTCATCACATTTTTTATTAATACCGGTTTCAGTCCATAGCCACAATGAGGTCCTGGAACGGCTACTTTGTGAGATATAAGCTAATGCCATTTCTGTTACTCAACTTGATATATTAAAATTACGATATACGTAAGAAAAGTTGTGTAATAAGTATGAGATGAGGCACAAATAAAGTATAAGAAATGCTAAGTAATGGCTCTGTAATGGCCTCGTCTGCCCGGCCGATTGGGGGCAATTTTCTAACAAGTTTTTAAGCGTTTGAAAGGAGTGATTTTTAAGCGTTTTGATGGTAACTACCCATGGACTTACAAGTGGACTTTTATGGTGATGACAACACATATATTTCATACATGTGGATGAATATCATCATGATACATCACATCTGACATGTGCAATCTCTTATTTGTGCTATAAAGTGAGAGTTTGGTTGGTTTCAACAGTTAGAAAATTCTAAGAACAATCATTTCGTTTTTGCTCTCAACATTCTCATACAAGTTTTTTTAAGTTTAAGCCCTACTTTGGGGCTTCGTGTTAATCAAAATAAAAATAATTGTCATCGTTTATGGGTGGTTAAACCCAAGCAAACAAAGAAAAATAAAAATCTTAAATCGTATCTAAAAGTGGGGTGGCGTTCAATCGTAAAACATAAGCCAAAAAAGTTAGCTTAATAGTAATAAGCCGTAAGAAATCCATAAAATAAAACAAAAAGAATACAAAAACCAGAATAACACCCACATGCGGGTGACCTTCAAGTCTTAGAGCACCTTGAAACCAAAACATCTAGAATCGGTACAGAGTCAGCAGCGAACACCAGGGAACACCCCTGCGTTCGAGATTGCATAGCATGCGAAGCTTTCCATCCACTCATCGGATGCCGGGGAGAAGGATCGTTGCGCACAGAAGTACAGCTTTAGCCACTATCGGCCTCTAGTTTTTATTCACGATGGCTTGTGGACTGTAACTTGCAAAAAAGAAATAGCGGACAGCCCATATTGTCTGAAGCCAATGTGTCTTACTTTGCACCATGCGGAAAAAAAGTAAATCGATTTCCACTCGGAGATCCGTCAAACTTCTGGTGTAACACTACTCCAAAATATGATAAGCAACGAAGCTCGGCGTCAAGCGAGGTAGCGGCAACCGAGCCATAACCATAACAATACACCCCTGAGCATCCCGAATGATACCTCGAGGCCCCCGAGGAATCGCCAAAAGCACCATCAATATTCAGTTTAAAGTGACCCCTCGGAGGTTTGATCCACATCAACTTCATCGGCTTCCTCGGGCACGGTTTGAAAGGATGCACATTGAACAAGGCAACCACCTCGAGGTCCCCCCTTCCAATGTTTGCCAATGCCGGTATGCCCGAATGAACGATAATAGAAGGCGATGATTAATAAACGACAATCCCATGGAAACAATACCGTTGCTCACCATGTTTAATCTTGTTCACGAGCACGCCCTTGGGACCAAAGAACTAACACGAGGAATGAGCCGGCCGGATATGACCACTACCGACCCGCGGTGGGCTCGAGCCTTGAAAACAAGATGGAGGCGAGTGAAATGCTACGCTTCGTAATCCAAACATCCCGGCATAATGATCCCCGGACTGAATACTTGATTGGATTGGTAGAGAAGACATGTGTGAGCTTCGATACTCAGAAGCAAACAACGACATTTGGGCGAATTTGATACCCTTTTTATGGAGAGAAAAGAGTATCAATAGGAAGCGGTTCTTCAAGATTCTCAGACCAAGAAAGACGTCTTCATAGGAATAGTAGAGGCCCGGATCGCCGGAATAAATAGAGGCGGCCCGAGTAGAAACCGGATCTCGTCAAAAGCATTCTTGGCGAAATCGCCATTATTGAAGAGCTTCCCACGGTGGAATATCATCAATATTAAACAATCTGGAATTTGGAGGATCGATCATGAAGAAAGGTCAACCACGATCTAATTCCAAGCTTGTCGGCCGAGAAATCTTTTAAGCGCGATCACGGCGAACTCGCGAGTTATTAGGACCAGCCAGGCCAAAAGAGTCGGCCCCGAGTACAGCCTGCGGCAAGGCACACTAATAGTGCTCGCCAGCTCTCCTCGAATAGCCACCAACCTTTCCATCTGTGAGAGTGGCGGGGTGGACCACAGGCGTGAGCGGGTGAGCATTTCTCACCGGTATTTATCAAGCATATACTTGCTCATGAATGCAACCCTTGATCTAAACCCGCGACTTAAACATGCAAGCATCAGAGATGTCACTCCAAGATCAAAATTCAGCCTCACTTCTTCAAGAGCGACACATACGACCCAGCGACACCATGTGACATCACCTCAAGAAAGATCATTATCTTTTGCCCAGTGACATGTTCAATTTTATCCGAGAAAGAGTCAAACAAGAAAAAATTGCTTTTGCAGCACGAAGATCGGAATGCCCCGAATGAATAAAGTAAGGTGGCCTTAAACTTATCGCCTTCAACACCACATTTGCACGAGTCACGGAAGGCTTGCTCGAAAACAATACCGAACTATTACGACGATTAATGACTGTAGCAAGCAGTTGATAATGATCCTAAGAACCCGTGATCTTATCAGAGGGAGCTTTTAACCCATTCTGAGAACAACAAGCGATCATCCATAAAGGCCAAACAGGCTGAAGGCGTAGCGGAGATTATAACCAATTTCGGGATTAGTAGCACGTAGGCATGACCCACAGAAGATATTCCTGGGCAATAATAAATAAAGAAGGAGAGAGCGGGTCACCCTGACGAACCCCCTTGGTAAACTTGAAATACTCCGTCAATTCGCCAATCACGAATTACCCACACACGACATGATCCTATCAATCCACACATCCATGAGCAGAATTTCTGAAAATTAACCGAAGAAAGTCCCGAATAATATCAACGCCTTTGTCGTATCAAGCCGGAAGCATTACCCCCGATCTTACCTTTGTCAATGTGGTGAACCAACTCTGGCCCGAAAAGAATAATTATCCTCAATGAGCACGCGCCCAGGCGAACCTAGTCGATATTCGAAATAATCTTGGGAAGAAGAGTGGAGAGTCTAGAATTCAATAACTTAGTTTATAATCTTATTTGTGAGATTACATAAAGCGATAGGGCCAGAGGAAGTACTCCAGGTTCTGGCCCCTTCACATTTAGGAATCAAGGTTATAACAGTAGAGGTGAAACCCCCCATAAACATCGTTCGAGATCAAATCCCAAAAAGTCTAGAAGAAGACCCCGTTAAACCATCGGGACCCGGCCGGCACTATTCTTGTCCCGCCGAAAAAACCACCTCCTTAAGTTTCCTCCATAAATTAGGCGCGGCAACAAAAAACATTATCCTCCGCCGTGATAATGGACGGAATACAGTCGATGAGATCCCCCTCAACCGGAGAGGCAATATTATTCTGGAAAGCCGACTGAAAATGTTCAACAACCGAATCAACAACTAGCTCTTTATCAGTGACCCAATCCCCATCAATAAGAGTGCCAGCAATTGACTTTTTACGACGACGCTGCTTAACCCAGGAGTGGTAGAAAGCAGTTGATCTGTCTTTTGTCTTGTCGCAATCTGTGCTACGTATAGTACAAAGTATTGTATTTCACAGTATTAATTTGTGAATCAAGGCTTGTGTATTGTAGTATTTTAGTACTGATTAGTGTAATAGATTTTATAATAGTTGTAAGTGGAAATATAAGTTTATTCCCAACAATATCTTCCATTTTTCATTGAGTTCACCTGCTTTTCGTGGATGCTGATAAGAACATATAATTGATGGCCTTTGGTATTGGAAAATACTCCGTAAAAGCTGTCACTAGATACTAGACATATGGTCGGTGAAACTTGTTCTTGATCATTGACTTAACTATTTACGTTGAGTGCATTGATAATTGTATGGTAATTCATTTGTTCTGTGAGTTGAGTTCAAGGTCCTCATATCAGTTATAGAAATTGTGAGCGTGGTTGTTACTTGTCAGTCACCAAAGAATTGTTAAATATGAGTTCAAAAATATGATTGAACAAATTTAATCTTAATATATTTCATTTATTAAAATCCTAATAACTACACACATTTGTTGATATTTATTTCCCAAACATCACTAGAAACACCATGTCAAATATACTTAAAATAAATTAGTTCGAACTATGATCGCTTTGAATTGAATCTTCATCGATTGAGCACTTTCTCTTTGTTTGTCCAATTCGTCTTACCAAAGAAGACTTTACTTTTTACCAACCGGTTTCCATTTCAAGGCTACACGCCTGGCGAAAAGAGAATAGCGTCTTGGCGCTATCAAGCGAGGATCGAGTTCATCGTAACTTCAACCGTATATCTTTCTATTTTTATTGAGAAAGACATTACACTACTATAAAAAAATACTTGGGAGCACTTGCTTAGAAAGCATTTAGTAAAAACGTCATCTAAAAAGCACTCTTTAACAAAAGCGCCTCTAAATTTTTAATTTAAGGCGCTTTTTTTTAACAATGCCTCTAAATTTTTAATTTAGAGATCGCTATGAATGAAAAAAAAAAAAAACTAAGTAACCTAAGCGTGGCTTGATATGTTTCCCCCCCTTTACATCAATAGACTATCTACAATGGTCGGAGATATTCAACACCCTCTTTTTCATTTTCCAACACTCCACATCATTTTCTCTCTCTTCCCACATGTAATTCAACACCGGACAAATTTTTACACCTATGATGGTTTGTTGTAAAATTCAACACCTTCAAATACTTCATCATATACCCTAACTTTTTATACAAGCCAATTACCATCATGCATGTCCCTCCATATCCACAATTTGCCCCATAGCCACGCTGTTAAGAATTCAACATGTTGGAATATCTTTCTAATTTAATCACTTGGATATTTTTCAACACCTCATTGTAGTAAAATGGGAGTTGAATAAAATTTTCTAACACCCCATTATGGATGGTATTTTTCCTCTCCTCCTCCTCTACCCTTGCGGCCTCCGCCCATGGAAACCACCACCCACATTGCCCCTGGAGACGCCACCGCGCCCATTTCCTTCTCCTCTTCGAGGCCTTCCTCCACCTCTAATTATCCGTTGAGTAATTTATGTTTATATATATATATATATATATATATATATATATATATATATGTTAATTCTATTTGTGTATATTTCATTTTTATTATGTATATTTCATTTTATTAATTAGTTGGGTGAACATTGGACTTGGCATTATAGATGTGAGTTTTGTAAGGGACATTGTTTGTCGTGTTTGGTTGATTGAGTATTTCTTGATACAATTTGTTCTCATTTGTGGGTTTAGGTTGTTAGATGAATTGGAAAATGTGATTTTTATTACGACATTTATTAAGTGTTGGTTGATTGTTAATGGATTATTGGAGATATCGATTCTTTATAATTTTGTACACAAACCAATATAATGTGCTTCAGCTGCTTGTTGGAAGTGTCGTTGAGTTACGTTGATAAAATATGTGTGAGTTTAGACACTATCAAGATAATTACATGCGTAATTTTCTTTGAATAAAAACAAAAGCTTTATGCGGTTTATACCTCTTTCTTGAGTTATTTTTGTTATATGGTAAAGAACCTTTACCATTGTCATGTGACTTATCTTGGAGGCTTTACTTAAACATATTCATTTCTTCTTTTTACGTTGTATAAGGCGTGAGGATTCATGCAGCAGTTCTCACCTTGGTAGATGTGGAAAAGAAAGTAATTAATAAGAGCAAGTGTAATTTCTCGATGTTAAGCGCTTCTTCGTGAAAAATGTATTCAATTTACCACTAGTATTCCAAGTTTAGGTTTTGGGTTGAATGCCATAAAAATCTTTATGACTTGTTAATAACTTTCTCCATAACGTTCATTCATAATCTCTCTCTAGATATACTTGCACATATATCTTTTATTTTCGTGTGTGTAGCGTGTCAATGTATTTGGCCATTTTTTGTATAAAAATTTGTTGGTTTATGATTATCCAATTTTAGTAAATTGCATAATTTCAAGTACTAGTATGTATATGATTTATGTTTTGGAATTATTGCCTATGTTTGTTGGTATATGATGTTTAATTTATTTGTGTAATTCATGATTCATATTTTTTAGTAAGTAATTATGGATCGAAATTGGATGATTGACGATCGTTTGTTACAAGAATATGAAAATGGTGTGGAGGAATATTTATTAGATGTCAATGTATTTGGTAAACTACCAATATGGTAATTGGAGGTACAGGTAATAGAGTTTGCTAACCCTTTTTCTGCAGATTCTTTTAGTTTTCGTTGTTATTCTCTGGTGTGCCTTTTAACTCCTATTTAGTGCCATCTTGGACATTTTTTATTGTGTATGTTGTGTTCAGTAGTTAGCTTATTATGCATTGTTATATAAATAATAATAGCATTGTGGTCAACCAGCTTGGATTATTTTTCTTATATATCCTTCTTTGTTCATTCATTTGTGAGTTTTTTACTTCTAATGGTCTTTATTTTATTGCTTGACTTTGTTAGCCAGGGCAATGGCCAACAACATAGATGCAAACTTCTTAAAGGTAATTTTTGCTGCCTTTAGCTTATAAAAAATGTAACTTAATTCATTTTCATAATCGAGAGCATGTGATAATTTTTTTTGGTTACTTAGCGATATTTCGTGTAAATATTGATAGTATTCAAGTTTGTGTTATTTCTTCTTTGAAGTAGAGGGAGAGGCAATGAATAGATAATGATGATGAATTTTTATAGCATTTAAATTTTTAATGTAAAATTTAATATTTTGCTCAATAAATTTAGGATAGTGTAACTTTTATTTTATTTGGCAATTTTATAATTGTAAGAAAATTTAAATTTATATGAATTTAAGTTATTTAGTTTTTTTATTTGTTATAAAATATGTGATAATAAATGTAAAATATGTTTTTTGATCTTTTTTTACTTAGGGGCACTTCCAATATGTTTTTATTTGTTATAAAATATGTAAAAATATGATTTTTTGATCTTTTTTACTTAAATACCCATTTACATTCAATAGGACGAACCCGTTGGTAAATCAAAAGGACCAAACCTTGTTCTGGTACATAGAATTCATCTCAGATTGCATGGCTATTTTCCATTTTTCAGCATCACTTGCTATTTATCGCTTCTTTATAAGAAATTGAAAAATTTCCGTCCTTACGTAGCGACCCGCTAAGTCGATAAGCCACGAGGTTAAGATCATTAACAACATTGCTTAGAGTCACCAATCGATGGATCTGATAACAAATATGACTGCTGACATTAACAAAACAAAACTCTCTATTCCATCGTGGTGTTCCAACAACACATCCAACAAAACAACAGACAACAGAATACAAATCCACCTGAATAATACAACCCAAGGATACACAAGAAATCCAAAATACAACATAGGGAAAGTATGACAACCAGACCCCTCAATGAAATACAACACACAAGTCTAGAAATATACAAGTCGAAGCAACAAAGGGAGAATGGCCCGGCGAGACTTATTATGCCACCATGCCGCCTATGATCTTGTGCGGCTCACGTCTGAATCTCGGCCAGCCTCAGCGATCGCTCCTAGAGACCTGAATAAAGCGCCCACCCATAGAGAGTCGAAGCTATTAAAATTTGAATAGTAAAATACCCACAGACTTTACCCAAATACCTTATAGTCATGCTTATATATATAACATCTGTAATATACATTAACCGAGGCTACATAATGAATAATTGTCCTGAAATCATAGAGTCCTCTGCTTATACGATATCACGTAATACTATACGCAGGCTTATAACCATCGACATTTCATATTCATTTTAAGGGTAATAGTCTGTTACACAAAATCGTCAAAGGAGCATCAAATGAGAGAGAATCCACCTCCACAAATAATAAACGATGAGAATCCACCTCCACGAATAACCAACAAATGAGAATCCACCTCCACAATCAATAAACAAATGTGGAATCACCCCCACAAATAATACGGGCCATAGGAATCACCTCCAAATAATCGAGATGAGACCTCCGCTCGATCCTCCCCGGCCGAGGCTACACCCACTTTCGATATGCATATCACGCTGAGCCTCCCGAATCACGGGGACTGCCGCACAATATGCATACCACACCAAACCTCCCGGTCGGGGTCACCACCGCTGCAAATAACAAACAAAGCAATCAAAATACACTACCTGGAGACTACACACACGGCCTTAATACAACCACATGCGGCACAAGTACATCTGACACCGCGTGGTATAACCACAATCTCATAACATGAACTGACAATCACAACTATCTCATCATATGAATCATAATCACAACTATCTCATAATATAAATCATAATCACAATATCTCATAATATAAATCATAATCACCACTATCTCAAAATATGGATCATAATCCTAAATTATCTCATAATATGACTCATAATCGCTATCTCATAATATCAATCATAATCTCAATTATTTCATAATATTAATCATAACCACTATCGCATGTCAAAATAGTCTCATGACAAACACATGCAAATATATAACATAATATATGAAGGAGGTTCCCATGTCGTGAATTTGTACTCACCTCGAGGCAAAAGCGATGTGAAAGTAACTCTAGGTAGTCCTGGAGTACTGAGTCGAGGCTCACTCTATTGAAAGAAATTATATATTATAACACACATTCCGTTGGATAAACTCTCTTAACATCTATATAAAGCCGAGTATTATACAGCGTCTCACAATTCAAATTTACTACCATACTTGATCATCATCCCCCAGAGATTAGTATGCAACACCTAAAATTCCAACGTAACTACATTCTAATTGCCAACTTCATAAAATCTCAATATTCGGTCATCACCTTATTACCCCAACAGAAAACACTTTAATCACATTCTAATCAATCCAACAATCAATTGCCAACTACTTAAACCGTAAATACAACCCTCTGATTCAAACACTAAATACTTATCTGAAGCTTTCCTCAAACTTTCTCGATCAATCTCTACCTATCCATATCAAACAATAATTCTATACCCAAAATAACTATATTAAAGTCCTCTAATCTCCTACTACAATTTAAAAGTTTATTCAAGAAAAGTCAACAAAAGTCAAACCTCATCATACCACTTTCAGCAATAATCACTTTCAGTCTCACCAAATCCATAAACTAAACTTAGATAACATTTCTATCACATAATAAAGTCAAGATCTAAAAAGTCAACACAAAAATCAAACCATCAAAATAGTCAGCTATAGCCTAAAATAGGAGATTTGAAGATTAAAACTCATACCTTTGATGAGCGAGAGATGGGAAGCTTGAGATTATATTTAGATTCCACAAGATTTTGCCAAGAAAATGAAAAATTTCAAGGGAAAAGTGAGAGGGGTGGTTCGGCCCTTCCTTAGGGAAGAAGAGAATGATTTTGATGATAAGGTTGAGGTGAGGATAAGGTTAAGAAGTTAGTGGTGGTAGGTGGGACCTTTAAGTGGAGTTTAGGTCTCGTTTGGTTCGCAAATTTAAACCTGCTTCTCGGTTTAACAACATAATTGAACACATACCAAATCAAATTTCTATCCTCCAAGATACATTATCATTCAACCCATATTATCATTATTCGATTTAAAATTTTAACTTTAACCGTAAAACACTCAACCGGGCAACTAAAATCACATTAAAATAATGCTTATACGGAACGGGTTATTTCACTTTCAATGATGAAAACCGCGTACCGGCGCTACGTCTGCGTGACGTCCGTGTTGGATCTCTAAGGGTTGGTTCTTCCACAACTTCTTGTGGATCAAGAACCGGAATCTTCTGTGAGCGAATGTGCCAATTCTTGTAGTGCGTCGGATGTACGTAGATGCATCGACCAGTGACAATCGACTTGAGCTTACGTCAAGATGAACACCGTGCCAGTCATACGGATAGATATTCCTTTTCAAGAAACACTCTTTTGTCTTAGCAATGAAGATTCTATTAGATGCTTTAGGTAAGAAGTAGTAACCAAGCATTGTTTCTTTTGGATATCCTATGAAATAGCATTGCTCCGATTTGGGCGCAAGTTTATCGCTGTTAATCTCTTAACATAAGCTGACCCCAATCTGAAAACCCAGCAGGAATACGCCCAAACCACGGTTCATGGGGAGTTTTTCTCTGCTGACTTTGTTGGACATCTACGTTTAAGGTAGAGATTAATGGGTGCTTAGAAGTTCATATCCTAGAAATTAACAGGTAGATCGGATAGGCTCATCATAAATCGAACCATGCTCGAAGGGTTGATTTCTCCTTTCGGACACGCCCGTTATGTTGTGGCGTTCCTGCTGGAGTGAGTTGTGAAACAATACCACACTCTCTAAGATGAGTATTGAACTCGTGACTCAAATATTCTCCACATCTATTAGACCGGAGAATCTTTATTGTCTTGTTCAATTGGTTTTGTACTTCATTTTGGAACTCCTCGAATTTCTCAAAGGACTCGTGTTTGTGTCTCATCAGATACACAAACCCGTATCTACTGTAGTCATCGAGTAAAATGTGCGTAAATGGTTATAACATCCTCTTGCGAGATGTGTTCATTTGCGAGATGTTCGATGGCCCATACATCGGTGTATATAGTCGATAAATCAACTTGCCGCTTTCATTGAATCGGTGAAAGTGCTTTAGTCATTGCCCAAAGGCAAGATTCACACTTATCGTATGATTCATAATGAAACGCCTTCAAGTATCCCACGGAAGTGGGTTTCACTTGATTCGGTTCGTCAATATGACCCAATTGCAATTCCATAGGTATGTTTGGTTTTTAAGTCGTTGACTTTATTCCGTTTAAGTTTATGTTATACGACTCAATAATGTTGTTCAAATAAAATGCATGATTATTCGATGAGTTCGTTTATTTTATCACTAGTGACTATGTTATACGACTCAATAATCATGATTATACATTTCGATAATCATGTGTCCTTTAGTAAGTTGTTCAATTACACGTTATGTGCTTCTAATTAGACATAGAGTGAGTTGTACTTTCGTGGGAGTGCAATACATAATTGTGGTATCCTGTAACTATCCTGGAGTTAACGTGGTACTGGCTAATATAAACATTCCCACGTTTATAAATAAATGTAGCAGAATACAAAAGACATTAAACATCATAACAAGTAACAATATATATTGAAATTATCGACAAGGCGACAACATAAACAACACAACCTAAAATGTTCTACAACCACATAACATAATCATTGTTCAAATAAAATGCATAACATAAAAACTAAATTGTTCGAATACGAAAGTACATGACATAAAATAGAAGGAACTATAATTGTTTGAAACTTGAAAGTACATAACATAAAACAAAACACATTCACTCATGCATTATAAACCTCATATACTCCACCTGCATCGTTAGACTCTCCATCCCCTGCATCTTTGTCCTCATCTCAGCAAACATTGTTACATGTTAGTGTTCATGGACTCCAACAAAGCTCGATCAAATGATCCATAGGAGGACCCTGCTTCGGTCGAGGAAACAAAATGGGTTGTGGATAGGTAACTGGCTCCTCAGTACTTGGTCTCCATCCTATTGGCAGCATCGGGGGCGCACATTTGTTGAACAACCACACATCATCCCTCACGAACTCAAATTGTTAGAAAACTTCCCACTTATAAAGCAACTTACCCTCCCACATATACAACCCCTAGGTAAGCAACGATTATTTTCCTATCATAGTGTCCTTTTTAAAAAGTGTCGTTTGTTGACCTTCTAAAAGGGGAACACTTTTGTAATTGACCAACAAATGAGAGATGATCATCCCTTATTGATGCAGAAGCTTCGACCTTTGATAACTCATACGTAGTAGCATCATATGTGAATTGACTTTAACCCCATTCACAATAGCCCACTTAACGAACGCATGTATGAATGCCGACGCAAATAATTCCTTGAACAACCTTCCAAATAAACTTTTGAAGGTCGTTCAAATTGTCCTTATACGCTAAATGTGGTTTCTTAGCGATACAACCATTGTTAGATAAGCCGTACAACCATTGACACGGCCAGTGCTACGCCCGTCCGCTTTCGTTATAATCATTGGTGTCCCTCTACTATCACAGAATACACTAGCTAAATCATTTTTTCGTGATACTACCAGGAGACCATTAATAGATGTCATTACATACCACCACCGGTCATCGAATTAGTAACCCTAAGTGTATTATGAAATTATGCAACTATATCGGGGTACCAATTACTAGCGAAAGCAACAAATAAATGAACTTTGGCATCTTCTAATACTTGAAATAAAGTACCGCCCATTACCTCCACAAGTTCCCCTTGATCAAGGTACAATCCCGACCTTACATTTGAATAGTTGACCCCAACATCCTCGCCCTAGGACTCTTGTTGTGGTGGTGGTGGTTGAGTGTTGGGCCAGGCTCTCGTTCTACGACCTCTCCCGGTTGTAACTTCCTCATCTTGCACAATTTCTTTATTTTTTTGGATTCTTCTTGGTGCCATTATTTCAAAGTGAGGTTTAATTGTCACTAATTTAATGAAATTGAGTAATTGAATATGTTTAAGAGATGATTTGGATGAGATTTGAGGATTGAATTGAGAGAAATTTGGTTTGGGAAGTTAATATTTGTGATGTTTTGTTGAAAAGTTGCGATTTTTAACCCTAATAAACTGACATGCTCTATTCTGGAAGGGTAACGTTTTTATGCAACGTTACCACGTTTAGAGGAAAACCGAGGCCAGTAACTTATTTTAAGTGTAGTGGAGCAAACTTCTTTTTAAGTTATATAAATGTGAGGCAATTGTTTAACGTCTACTCTATCTTTAGCGTGGGACCTCTTATTCCTAAATGGTACCACAGTTAGGGCAAAAAAGGTCGATCACTACCTTAAAGTGTAATCGACAAAACGTGCTTACGTTGGACTCGGAAACTGTACGTTTATCACCGAAGTAATGTTATTCTTAAGTAATAAGCATTGGCCACGTTCTTTGAAGCGTCCACGCTTAGCACAAGCGTGGTACCATTAAAGAAATAGCGTTGCCCGCGTTTATTGAGGCAGTCCTGATTTATACTCATTAATGGACGAGGAGTTTACATGAGTTCCGCCCAGTGAATATTCTTACAAAATACTAAAAATATACAAATCTATATCAATAAGCATAAACTAATTCATCTTCGGACTCTTGTTTATCGGAGTTGTTTTCATGGTCTAATGTGTTGCTCTGTTCTTCCTCAATCTTTTCTTCAACGTGACTAATATCGTCAAACATATTTTTTTGATTTTCTTCCATGAGTGAGTCTTTGTCTTGCATCCTATGCTCGGCGGCGTCCAATCCTTGATACACACACATACTTCAATTGTCGAGCTTGTGAGTCTTGAAAGTCTTTGAGTGTATTGTAGTTTTGCCATGCTAAATACGGATTCACTAGCTATTGTAGACATAGGTATAGAAAGTATTTCTTTTGCCATCCCTAGACAATGCGAAAAAAGTGCTCTTTGCTCGACCACTATTTTAACATATTAAAAGGATTACTATCGTTATATACATTTCAATTCAAGTAGTAGTTAAATATTGAGTTAGACCATTCATGTCATATTAGCCAGGGAGGATCATTTTGCAATGTGTAATTTTAAAGCATTTCTAAGGTGATTATGGTGACTTCTTATTTTAACTCCCGATCGGGGCACATTTAATCTTTGAACACTAGGTGCGGGTGTGGCTATACTTTGTGCATGATATGTCTGGAACTTATTATACAAATAAGTTTCAATTCCCTCTTTATATTTCTTCATATCAAAATTTATAAGTTTGGTTGTAAAGCATCATAATATATGTCTATGTAGTAGTGAAAATATTTTAATGTAATGTTAGGATCAATTATTGCACCAATTCCATATTTGGATCCATATCTTTAACAACATACTCATCTCTATGTTTACTCATATGAATTCCAAGATTAACAACACATTCTAAAGAAAGATGAATGTTTGGATGATATTGAGTTGAAAATATTTTAATATAATCCTTAATTGACTTTAGAAACTCAAGTAACTAATAACAAGATTTCCAATTATTATATGTGAGTGGAACATAATATCAATCAACCAAAGCAAATTTCTCATAAAATTTTGTGATTTCTTCCTTATACATATATGCACGAACTAATAAATCGTAAGTCGGAGTTAATCTAGTTTCAACTGTCAAAAGAAATTAATTTTCTATGCTTCTTACGAAAGCCTCAATGGTTTTTTATATTCATACTTTCTTATCCGCGCCATTCACAACTAAAAAGGCCCGACTACAATTGGATTAATAAACTCATTCCAAACAACTTTTATTCCATTATTAGCAACTAATTGAAGCACGTGACATAAAAATCTAACATGAAAAGGTTCACTAAAATCCGATTTACATGGCATCTTTAAGTTTTCAATTGAAACGTTATTAGCCTACGCATTATCAAATGAAATTGAAGCAATTTTATTCAAACATGAGAAATTTGATCTCATGAAGTACCGTTGAACAATTTTAGATTATCTGACGATTTACCATTCAAATTAACCATGTCCATATATGCAAGAGTTCAATACATATTAATTGTTAGACAATTACTATTTTAGGATTAATGTAATGCAAGGGGTTTATGATGGCTTCTTTTTAAGATGCCTTGTAATATATATATCTGGCTAGTCGGTTAATATTGTTTAATATATTGCTCTTGTCGATTAGTTCTAAAAGGTCACACCTGAGCCATGCATGACTTCTCATAATAGTATATTATAAACTTCCGGGTATGGTGAAACCACGAAGAAACATTTGGAGACGGAAAATCGAATCCACAAGACTTCGTCAGTCGGTTGTGGAAGCGGTGGAGATGATTCTGAGCAAATATCTTGTGGAAAACTCTTAAAATGTGGACAACTCTTATTACTAGTACAATAACCTAGTAAAATATGAATGACCATATTTACTACTATATCTTAGAAATATAGGAACAACATTTGAATAGTTCAAATAATTGAGAGTCGACTCTTATAAACATTTAATACTCTTTAGAATTGTTAGAAGACATGCATTAGATGGATTCACCCTAATGAAGCTGCATTCTGTATATTCACTCATACAAATACACACTAACAAGCATTATTGCTAACTCAAATCAACATCAAAGAACATCACATAAAGATATGATATAGGCTTGTTCCTGCTTGGTCGAGTTCAAAATCTTATAATACTTTCACCCAAGTCAATCGTTTGACAAAATTATAAGATGAACTTGAACTTGTTGTTATTACAATGGTAATCCTAACAAAAGGTGATGCTTTTAAGGATACAACCATGAACAACAATGATGATGATTTATGAGATCCGGAGATAGTTTAAATATACCAAATGCAGATTTGGATATTAACATATTTGCTCCAAGATAACAAGTTTTATCAAGGAATAAATAACTATAATACAAATGATTAATAAAAAAGAGGAAATGTCCATGTTTACAGGATTCGACTGATAAATAGAATTCATCCAAGTCAAGATAATTCTTGTACTGGAGAAATTCTTATTAATCACAAAGTATTTTAGATCACCCGGATCTACAATAGTTGACATATACATATGATTTAATGAATAGTTCAAAACGTTTGAATTCAGTAATGGAAATTAGATTTTTGGATAGACCAAAAGGTCAGTGGGAGCTACCTAGCATGTGTAGGTTAGAAGGTATAAGACATTCTAATGATAAAATGACCTCGTAACCCCAAGTCGGGTTATACAACTCTACATAAAAATGACCAATGGATGGCCAAAATCTTTCTAAATTCCATAGGGCCAATTGAATAAGACTCAACAAGTCGAGTTACGCTTATACTAATATTGCATTCAACCAGGAATCCAAAATGAATACCTAAAAGAAAGAGGATAGTATAAATTACATGCATATTTGTCGTGATGTGTAGGAACTACAGGCAAGTGGAAGAGTCGATAGAGGATAGATGGATCTACGTGTGGGGAATGGGGCGAAGGTTGCAGTCGTAGCAATAGGATCGATTATTTTAAATTAGCCTACGGGTCTTGTTTTAAATTTAAACAATTTTTACTATGTACTTGCGATAAGAAGGAATATAATTTTTGTTTCTTGTTTGAATATGGATGGTTTTTCATTTTCAATCGATCCCAATACATTTAGGATATCTAAGAATGGAATAATATATAATTAATCGTAACATTCCGCTTGAATTCGACATGCAGTGAGAATCATTAAAATTCGGAACACCAGAGTCACCAAACCGATAGACGACTCAGTTTAAAGTACAATTCGTTTCATCCAAAAATATGATGCAATTAGTTTCCCCAAATCCAAAACAGGTTTTTAAAATTTGTAATCCATAGGTAGATGCTCGAAGCGACAAACCCATATATATATACACAACATATCTCAAAATAAAGTAATGCCGACAAGGCTACAACCCAGTGATGCGTCGTATCACGAATACAAAATGACAACGGCCGACAAGGCTAAAGTTTCAAAAGGAAAATATAACAATCCATGATTATTTCGCATCAAAATCAATTGTGGATCATACCTTTTAGATGCTCACATACACCGGAACAAATACAAGCCTCTTGGCTCAGGCTGGGCGTCTGTCAACTGGCACAAATGAAATGCCGCCCAATGCGAAAAGAGAGGGTGTAAGCCGCGAGGCTTGACTGCTACAGTGTAGACTTACATCTGAATGATCAATCAATAATATAATAGTCAAATATGAGATAAATACCTTATATCGGGGACTACCTAAAAGGTCATACAACATAATTCCTTGAAATCTAGGACATAATACATGAAGATATAATAGAAGGTTCGGCAAGCACACAATTTCGAAAGAAATCAATAGACTAAATAGAGCTAAAACTCTAATTATTGAACCTCACATCTACCGTATCCCCACCCGGTATACCAACCTCTAATGCGCATATACTCGTCAGATACACAGAGAATGGACTAATCAATAATCTGCTTATACGCTTGTTATAGGCCAAAACCACCTTATACACAAAGTATAAGGCACATCGCCATATACACAAAGTATAAAACACGTCAGCATCATACACTAAGTCTGAAGACACGGCGCTCTTATACGCTAAGTATAAGGCTTTTCGCTCTTATACCTTCAAAGTATAAGGCACACACATACGCTATCTTGGTAGTATAGGATACATCGACAATGCACCGGCAAAGTGATCAAGGCTATACATTTCTTATGCAGTAAGGCCAAATATGTATACGTAGTATGGGGCCACGCCCAACAATACACCTGACAAAAGCGATCAAAGAGTCATACCGCTCTTATAAAGTATCAGGCCAACCCGCCGCTATCTTGTGAGTATAGGGCCAATAGCGTCATATCTGCGAGGAAGGAGAGTCGCTTTAATTCACTGCTAATCCCTGACTATAAGATTCGCCCACCCGATACTCGAGTAGCCTCAAGTCATAGATAACTCTAACCATCACCTCTCAACCCTTGACTACTCTACTCCCAAACAATATCCAAGCACATGGCTAAAATATCTCACAATCGTGAGTCAGAAACACAATCATATAGGAGCTAAAAAATCATAAGTGCCCGTGAGAATACAAAATCAAAAATATAAGTTGGGAGTTGGTATTCTTTTTACCTCAATGATCTTTAACGCCCATAGAATATAATCACATAATCATATAACAATTGTGTATATCATTTCCTCACGTAATCATAACACAATGACATGTATATCATTCTCACATAATCTTTCATAACGCTATATTCATAATCATATCAACAATAACATGTATATCGTTTCTCAAATAATCATATCACGATAACGTGTTCACACAATTTAAAGTAAATGCGTAAGTACACCCGTGGAATAGAGTACTCACCTCTTGCTAGCTACCGCCAAGACCCCAGCAACAATCAGATAGCGCCTTTTCCACGATCAACGCCTAAACAACGCCCGGAAAGTATAATCAGAACCTCTTACTATACGGCGTTCTAGAGATACATAACGACTCTTAGAGGAACTATCTCTATGATCCTAACATAGCGGATAAACTATCAAATTATAATCCCATCGGACACAACCAATCGATTCCCGCTAAATTCCATCTTATCACTTTCTCATTACAAATGGGCGTTTTATAGTTGTTGCTAATCCGTCAAGTCCGCAATTAATAATCCATACTCTAAATATCAATTATAACTCGACTTAGGTACTTTTTCAACATAACACCCCTTTAATCAATTTCGATACGATTTCTTTATCACATAACAAACTATAATAAGGTCCCGATATAACCTCCTACACATTTAAAGTCTTATAAAAATATCCATATAAAAGTCAACCGAGAAAACCTAAAAGTCAACTCGACCCATGCGTCACCAGCTTGATCTGCAAATCACGAATTCATGGCTCCAAATCGTCCACAGAACCCATAACCAACTAAGATTTATCATAAAATTCAATTATGAAAAAAGTCAACTAAAGTCAACTATGTCAAAGCAAGAAATATCTCATGAAGCTTAAATTTCTTACGCCTTTCGAAGAAAGTGGGGAGAAACGATATTCTACAAAATGGAACAAGATAGAATGATGACTTGGTTTATCATGTGGAGGATAAGCTGCAAGATATTTATAAAAAAATCGAGTCCGTTAGGTTTCGGTTAATTCTCCGGCTTATATTTAAATCTGAACGATTCAAAGATAAATTCTTCCATGGCAATCACTACTAAATTATAAATGAGATTCGGCTCAAAATTTTTAGAAATAATATCTCATCTATTCGAAAAAATTACTATTCCGGGTCACGCCGGCCGAAAAATTAATTTTTTTTTTTTTTATAACCGGGTTATTGATACACCCGCTAATAAAATTTCGACCTCGAAATTTAACAACCCTCAAACAATCAAGCGAGAACAATAATAACACAAAATCAAATATCACATAAAATAAAGCAATCCTAACTCCTCGTCAACCGTGAAATCGATTTGACCCCGACTCTCCGTCCCTCTTGGCAACTGCGGTCTACCGTCTCATTCTTTAGAAATTCTAAAGATTCGATCCCTGGCTTACTGAGTCGAACTCGTATAGTGAAAAATCTCCCGTCGCTACCGACATAAATAACTCCGAGCTGTTTCATCTCTCTCTCTGGGTCCTCTGATTTCCCCTTTCTACTCGGTCATCCAACTCATGTTGCCTTATAAGGTGGTACGATAGTCAATCATAATGAACTTCAATCAGCCTCTACACTGAAATTCAAATCTACTGCGTCGGAAGATATTTCAAACTCTTGTGATCGATACAAAAAATTTGACATTTAACCCCACATCTGAGATAATGTCTCCACAACTTCAACATAGCGACTATAAGCCCAGCAGCTCAAAATCATGGTTGGATGGATTCTTCTGGGATTTACCAGTAGGAAGCATAGGTAATCACGCTGCAACGTCGAGCACTTTTGATCCACCAATCGCGACATCCTTATAAATCCGTGTCCTCGGAGCAGGGCCAGTGCCTTGGCTGGGCAGTCAGCTTCCCCTTTGAAATCACAGGCCGGTCCTCCCGCGTCGTCATCCCGAATAAGCGGAACGCACAGGGTCAGCACGTTCAATGGCGTCATGATCAAGGAAAAAAGAACGATGAATCTCTGTAAGAACCGGTAACCCCAAAAAGCTCTAACTAGGTCACACTTGTGGGGCGCTCCCAGTGTTCACAACCTCCACCTTTTGTGGATCGACAAAAAATACCTACGCCGGAAATAACATGACCCGGGAGGTACACTGTAACCAGAACTCACATTTGGAAAGCTTGGCATACAATTGGGTGTTGTCTCGAGGTCACCAACACAATGCACCGTCCTCTGTTCTCCACCAAAATCTATAGATATCATTAATGAATACAACAACTCATCCGAGATGCTCCCGAAGCATGACCATCAAATTCATAAAATTTGCCGGTGCATTTGTCAATCAAATGGCATCACTATAAACTCATAATGTCCATAACGAGATCGGAAAAGCCGATTTTGCAGAACTCTCTCACTTTGATCCTCAGCTGATGATAACGGAACCCCTTGAATCAATCTTAGAACACGCGGCATCCTTCGGTGATCAAACTAGTCGTCGGTCGGGAAATGGGTTTTGGTTAGCAATAGTCCACTTGTGTTTATAGTGTCTACTGACCTCGTCGAACCATCCTTCTTTTCACAAACAACAACTGGTGCATACGGAGATACACTCGGTCACATTGAATCCACTTGTCAGCAACTCTTTATGTAGTCGCAGTCTGCAGTCAATTTGGAACCGTCTATGCAGTGGAAGAAAGTGAGTTTGTCTGGGAATAACTGATAACCAAATTCGACCTCCCTTTCTAGTGGCAGGTGAAAGTCCTCGGGGAAAAACATCATGAACTCTCTAGCCAGCGCATCCTCGATGCATTATAACTTCTACAATTCAAATCAACCACGTATCTAAGAATTGATACACCTTTCGAATCAATCTCACAGCCTCAGTCGCGTCCCTGGCTTCAGAAGGCAAAAATCTTTACATCTCCCACAAATTGGATATCTGGTCTTCCCGAACCCACAAAAGTAATCTCTTTCGATGGCAATCAATAACGGCATGATGTTTCCCCGACGATCCATACCCGAAGATAAGGTCAAAATCGGCTCGAATGGAAGTAAATCCTTAGGACCTTGGCTGACCACCAACAATCAAAGGACAGAGCTCTATATACCAATCTAACCACGGTACTCCTGGTGTCATAATCTCAAGTGGAGCAGGCAAGCACCTGCATCTGAGATAAGCCGAAATAAAACTTTGAGAAATAAAAAGAATCGTGGCAGTCGAAACAAACGCCTGGCCTCAATAATAAATACGAAATAATGTACACATGTCACCACTAAATTATCTGCTCCCGATGTGAATCGGCCTCGACCGGCTACGCTGAAACAGCACCGGCTCTACGAGTCCTAATTTCCGTATCCGCCTCCAGCGGCCGGCGAATCGACCACCGCGACTCCCCTGATAACCGCCTCGGCAGTGAGGCCAGTCTTTGAGCTCCCTAAAGAGCCAGGGGACCTCGCCGCCAAATGTCTAGGCTAGCATCGATAGCGTAAGACACTTCCCTCTCGGCGATCACGCTACATGCCCAATCTTACACCATGATAATACTTGGATACCTCTGCGTTGGAAGACCTTAGACCCCGCCCGGATCTGAAGGATAGTAACACTCTTCAGGCAGATATTATTTCTGCCAGGCAGCTTCTGCTTGGTCCCGTCTCCCTCACGAACTGCAAACTAGAAGGTCTACGAATAGAAAGTCTCGGGTGACTCCTCCTCGTCCACTTCGCCTCGGCTGCTTCCAACTCCATTTCCATCTTGAGGCTCCATTCCTCACGGCATAGAGCAAGTAAACTCCGTCGGTGAGATCATTGGCGTGCTCTCCCCACGTCGATCGTCCACGAATCTAGTGATCCTCTTCGCCTCTACGGATAAACATCGAGAGTAGTCGGCACAAATCAACTGAAGCGCCTCTCACGTACTCCTCCCTTGACCTCCAAACTGTCCAGAAATCGACTCTCTCTCCCAGAGCCGCCGTATGGGTCTCGAGCAATAATTACTCCCCGGAAGGCTGACAAATCGCTCCCGGGAAACATGAACTCCTGCAGGTCAAAGATGCACTCAAGTTCTCCCTCGATCCACGGGCACCCTCGTGAGTCTATAAGTAAGCAAACTTCGCCGTCTAGCCCTTGATCATCGGCTCAAAAATCGACCGTGTGTCCCGGATGAACTCGATAGCACGCTGCAGCGTTCCCCACAACCGGTGGATCCTGCTTGAAACCGGTCAAACAACTTGCTGGAATTCATTTTTGTTGCTCGACCACCCGAGCATTCGCTCCTGAGGTCTACCTCAGCGTCCTCAACATGCTCGAAGACTCCGCCTCGGACCTGGCTGGTCGCTGTCTTCATCGGCAGTATACCCCGGCTCGGCCTCCTCAGCCTACTCCGGCACCTCTCGCTCTACCTCCCACCACCAGTGTCCTCAACGGTCTGCGCAACAAAAGAAAAAGACACGGACTTATACAAAAGGCACCACTCTCCTTGACTCGAAGAAAAACAAGTAGGCCTGTGACCACTGCGGATACCCAAGTAATACGAAGCCTAGCTACGATACCAAAATTGTAGCGACCGCCCGAATTCGGCCACTGAGTGAGTCATTAAAATCGAACACGAGTCACCAAACCGATGGAGCTGACTCGATTTAAAATACAATTCGTTTCGTCAAAATGTGATCACCCGATTAAGTTTCCCAAATCAAAATAGTTTTTTAAAATTTATAATCCATCGGTGATATAAACTTGACAAACCCATATATATACACAACATATCCCAAAGCAAAGTAATGCCGGCAAGGCTACAACTATATCATAAATGCGTATCACGGATACAAAATGACAACGACCCGTGAGGCTAAAAGTTTCAAAAAGGAAAAATACAACAGTAAAGCGGTTAATGACACGTCAAAATCGGGCTGAGGATCCTCGCCACCCGATGCTCACCTAGCCCTTTCGGAACTAAAACTCTCAAACAGCCTCTTGAAATAAGCTGGGCGTGCATCGACTGGCACAAATGAAATACCTTGATGCGAAAAGGGGTGTAAACTGAGGCTTAGTGAAACTTAACACGGGGTAGACTTACCATGCAGAATGGTCGATCAATAATATAATAGTCCAAATATGAATAAAATACATATATCGAGGACTACCTAAAGGTCATACAACTTATAATTCGTACCGAAATCTCGGACATAATACATGAAGATATAATAGAAGGTTCGGCAAGCACACAATTTAGAAAAAATCAATAGACTCCTTGGCATTAAAACTCTAGTCATCAAACCTCCCTATCTACCATATCATTATACCAACCTCTAATGTATATACTCAATCCGTCTACTGCGGGAATGGACTAATCAATAATCACCAGCACTTATACCGCGGTATAAAGGCCAAACGCCCTTATACACAGTATAAGGCACGCTTATACACAAAGTATAAAACACATCGCTCATACACTAAGTCTGAGGCACACGGCTCTTATACTTAAGTATAAGGCACACCGCTCTTATACACACTAAGTATAGGCACACACATGCGTTATCTGGTAGTATAGAGATTCCATCGACAATGCACCGCAGTAGAAGTGATCAAAGACTTCATGCATTCTTATACGAGTATAAGGCCAAACCGCCGCAGCTATCTCTTAGTAGTATAGGGCCACGCTGGCAATCTTGTACTGACAGCGATCAAAAACGAGAATCATACCGCTCTTATACCGAAGCATAGGCCAAACCGCATGCTATACCGTGAAATATAGGGCCAATAGCGTCGCATATCACGCAAGGAAGGAGAGTGCCCTAATTCCTACTAATCTGACTATAGGGTCACCCACGATACTCGAAGTCACCTCGAGTCATAGATAACTTTCACAACCGTCGCCTCTCAATAACACCGGCTACTACTCCCAAACAATATCCAAGCACTTGCTGACTAAAACATCCATGTCGTAAGTCAAACGATCGCCCGACAAGGCCACAAAAATCATAAGTGCCGGCAAAGGCCAGAAATCAAAAATATAAGTTGGGAGTTCAAGCTATTACTTACCTCAGAAGCAATGCTTGGCGCCACAAAAATATAATCACGCCAATCATATAACAATTACATATATCATTCTCACGTAATCATAACACAATAGCATATATATCATTTCATGTAATCATACCGTAATAACATGTATATGATTCACATAATCATATCCTTAATAACATGTATATCGTTCTCAAATAATCATGCTCGCATGCTTATGTTCACCTGATTTAAAGTAAGTACCTAAAGTAACACCCGTGAGATAAGTACAACTCTTAAACTCACCCATGAAAACGCCGTGAAAAAACAATCAGTAGCCTTTTCCACGATCAGCGCTGTAACTTCCCGGAATGTATAATCGAAGACCTCTTGCTATGCCGGTTACAGAAGATACGCAACCAGCTGTAGAGGCATCTACAGCAGTGTAACATGACGGATAAACTATCAAATTATAATCCAGCCAGTTATGACAATCGATTTCCCTTTAAAATTCTTGCTCAACTTTCTCATTACAAATCGACTTATAAGTTATTCTAACTAATCATCAAGTCAGCAATTAACAATCTATACTCCCGAAATATCAATTATAGCTCAACTTAGAATTTACTTTTGACATAACACCACTTTAATCAATTTTAAATCGCTTAATTTAGCATCACATAACAACTATAATAAAATCCAATATAACCTCTACACATTTAAAGTCTTATAAAAATATCCACATAAAAGTCAGCCGAAAACCTAAAAATCAACTTCGACCATACTTTTGCGTCCTGGCGATGCAAATCACGAATTAAATAGCTCAAATACGTCCATGAACCACATAACCAACTTCAAGATTTATCATAAAATTCCAATTATGAAAAAAGTCAGCAAAAGTCAACTATGTCAAAACCCAAGAAATATCTCGAAAGACTTGGGAAATTTCTTACGCTTAACTTTCGAAGAGAATGATAGGAAAACGATATTCTCTGACCGATCTTGAGTTTGAGGACAATCGAAGAGAAAATGAAAATAAGAAATTTTTTAAGGGGGAGGGTGAATATTTCGGCCAAAAATGGAACAAGATGAAGATGATGACTTGGTTTTATGATGTGGAGAGATAAGCTTCTGAATATTTATATAAAAAATCGAGTCCCGTTCGGTTTCGGTTAATTCTCCGCTTATCGTGCTAAACCTCCACGAACCCGATTTCAAAGATAAAATTCTTCCACTGGCAAACACTAAATTATAAATGAAATTCGGCTAAAAATTTTTCTGAAATAATATCATCATGAAAAAAATTATACTATTCACGAGGTCACTACCGCCCGGCCGAAAAAATTTAGTTAATAATTTGTTTTTTATAGCAGGTTATTGCAATGCATCTCTCGAAATTATCTATATGTTTTAGACACTACTATCGAGCATTATCTGATAATTTAAGAGGAATAAGCTAAGGACTTCGTCGACATACGTATGCGTGGAACTTATGTCTCATATAAACGAGAACCATGTCAAGAAACTTCACTTCGGTAGAATACTTGAGGGTGTCGATTTTGAATCATACAATTAGTGTGAATCTTTGCCTCTTGGGCAAAATGACCAAATCGCCGCCGTTGGATTCTGATGAGCGGGCAAATGATTATTGGGATTAAAGTACACTGTATGTGGGCCAATGAACTGCATTATTATGTAAGAGAGTGGTTATGAATACTTCGATCATAACATTTACTAATAATTACAATAGATATAGTTTTGTGTATTTGTTGAATTTATTGGGGTTCATACACAATTTACTAAGGATTACTGTCAGGTAGCATCTTGTTAGGTATGCAAATAATTACAATGATTTATTGGGGTTCATACACAATTTATCTTTGACACTCTGGTTTTCCTTTTTCTTTTAACTCTTGGGTATGAAATATTTCTGTGGTTACCTTTCCTTGTTGGATTTCCTTTCTCTGTTGTATGATAAGGTGAATTTCTCATGTGCTTTTTCAAGAAAAACTTATCCGAAGGTGGAGTTTGTTAATTCTTGGAATTTGGCTAAGAGTTTTGGTGTGTTGTCCAATTGTTGCTCCAACTATTAGCAACCGTTTGTCCTAGTAGCATGAGGTGGACAAGATGATTCTAGAAGCTACTTTACCTTTTAGCCATTGAGATTTTATTCATACAAGGATTTTGTGATTTTGATTACACTATTTTCCTACAAGGAAAGCATGGATGGACAGGATATTCGAAGATTCATGTGCGTTGCTAAAAGGAATTATTATGTGCTTGATTGCAATTTGTGTATATTGGAAAGTATTGTTGATTGGTCTACTTTTAATACGTGAAGGATTGTGTTTTGTGTCTACATCTATTTAAATGCCTCATCCTAGATGAGAAGTGTAACGACCCATTTCCAGGGTCGGCCGTCGCAGTGAGAATCATTATATCCAAGAACACGAGTCACCAAACCCGATGGGTGACTCGGTTCAAAAAGCGCTCATTTCATGAAAATTTGATTTCCATTAATATTCTCAAAATAATAACAGTTTTAAATTTTACAATCCATTCGGGTGATATCCCAACCAACCCAAACTCCATATATATATACAACATCTTTGATAACAGTAATCTTAATGAAAATAGAAATGCTGTACTCGAGAATACAAAGTGGCAGCGGCCGACCAAGGCTAAAGTTTGAAAATAAAGTACAATAATCAAAAGCAGTTGACAATACATCAAAATCGGTACATGAGGATCTCATACCCATATGCTGAATAAAACTCTCCAATGACTCATGCTCAAGCTGCCTTTGTCAACTGACACAAATGAAAATGCGCCCGCGAAAGGGGTGTAAGCAGAAGCAGTGAACACTTACAACAAGGGGTGAACTTACCATCTGAGCAGGCAGGACAATATTATAATAGCCCGACATGAATAAATTACGTATATATATATATATATATCAGGGATACCTAATAAAAGTCATACAAATATTCATTCCAAGAGAAGGTCTGGAGCATAACGTAATAAATAGAAAGATTAATAAAACTGGAAACACAGAATGTAATCATAGAGACGACAAACGACTATAACTCTAGTAAATGCAACCCATCTCGTATCTCCAAAATATACCAACCTCTGTCTTTGTATATACTCAATCCGTCCTGAGGAATGGATCAACCGGCCCAATAACCACCGCTCTTATGCAGTATAAATTGCTTAAGCAGCGGCTATACCGTAGTATAGGGCCACACCGACAATGCACACAACAAAGTGATCATAAAGAGTCATACCGCTCTTATACCGAAGTATAAAATGAAACCTGATTATACGTAGTATAAGGCCACACAATGATGCAACAAAGTGATCCAAGAGTCATACGCTCTTATACCGTAGTATAAGGCCAATACCCAAAATCACATATCACGCAAGGAAGGAGAGTCACCCTAACCTAATCAATGACATAGGGTGAAATCACATTACTCAAGTCACTCGAAGCCATACACTGTAACTCTAGCAATCACCTCGATAACTACTCTACTCCCAAACAATATCCAAGCGCCTGACTAAAACATCTCTGTCGTAAGTCAAACACAATCGCCGACAAGGCCTGGCTCTATAAGTGCCGACAAGATACGGGGAATACAACGGTGCCGAGAGAGAAGTATAATCAGAGAAATATAAGTTGGGTTGACTGTGCCACCAATGCTTGACGCCACGAGAATATAATCATAATCATATCATGGCTCACCCAAATGAATCACACATAATCATACAACAGTTACATGTATATCATTCTCACGTAATCGTAACGCAATAACATGTTCACACAATTTAAAGTAAGTACGTAAAGTAACACCCGTGAGATAAGTCTTCGCCTCTGTTATTTACCACAAAAACTCGCGGACACGATGTCCAGAGTAGCGCACTACCACGATCGCGCCTAACAAAATACCCGAAAGTAAGTAAAACCTACTACAATACATCGTTTACAGAAGACACGCTACCAACTCTTAGTGGAACTATTTCTAAACGGTCTAAAATGACGGATAAAACAACGAATTAATAATCCCGTCGGACCCAATCGATCTCCCGCTAGAATTCCACCTTATTACTTTAACATTTCAAATCAACTTATAAGTCATTCTAATTAACCCTCAAGTCCATAATTAACAACCTATACTCCAAAATATCGATTACACTCAACTTGAAAATAACACTTTTCAACTTTAACTCCGCTTATATATTTTAGATCACCATTTTAATATCACAGCAACTACAATAATAGGTCCCAATCAAACTCCCTACACATTTAAAGTCTTATAAAAGTATCAACCCAAAAGTCAGCCAGAAACCTAAAAAGAATCAACTCGACCATAACATCCTCAAACAACCTACAAATCATGAATTATTCAGCCTTACATCATGGCATGTGAGCTAAGATTCAACATAAGAATTGAATTATGTAAAAAAAAAAAAGTCCAACCAAGAAAAAATCAACAAAGCTCTATTTCTTACATAAAATCGTAGGGAAAGATGTTGGGAAGCCTTAACAAACCTTCGAGGATCTTTATATGCAATAGTAAAATGGAAGAAAAATTTGAGTTTGGGAGCTCGAGGATTTCGGCCAGAAGGAAAAAATGGAGAAGATATTTGATTTTTGTGATAAGGATGGAAGATGTGAAACTTATCTCTTAAGTCTTGAAGACCAGCATAGGTGTTTATTGCCCAAAATCACATGATCGAGCTATCGAGCGACTTAGCAGTAAACTTAACTCGGGTGTCCCACATTTATTACTACTAAATTATAAATTTAATTCGGCTCAATAATTTTACGAAATAATATTATCGCCGAGTATTTATACTATCCGGGTCCCCTTTACCGGCCGAAATTTTTAATTTTTTAACGTAATGGGTTATTACGATCTACCGCTGTAAAATTTCGACCTCGAAATTTTACGATCTACCTAATACAGTCTCTTTTTCGAAAAGCTACGGGTAATGGTTCCTGTCGTCCTCACGTTCCCAAGTCGCCTCCCTCTGCACAGTGATTCCTCCCACGGGACTTTCACTAGAGCCACTACACTCCTCAAAACCTTCTCTTTCAAATTCCAGAAATTTCCACTGATGCTCCTCAAGGTAGAGGTCTTGACTCCACGGAGGTGACTAAAATATGCGACTTCGTCGGGGATATACTTCTTCCAAGCGGGATACATGGAACATTATGAATCCTATCCAAACTCGGAGCAGCATGTAGATAAACCCACCAGACCAACTCTCGAGGATCTGAAATGGTCGATATACTTGAGACTACGACTTCCACTTTCCTCCCCAACCGCATCGCTCCCTTCCCTTGAGATACCTAGAACACGGTCATGACCTCAAGCGACAAGTCTACTCTGCGATGATCGCATACTTTTCTACCTATCTGAGAAACGTCCTCGAATCTTCTTTGAATCAACTGATCATTTCCTACTTGAACTGCAAACCAACTTCGAACCGTAAACTTTCCTGCCATACCTGCGTTCAACAAGCAGTGCGACACCTCGCCCCATACAACGCCTCGAAAGGTGCCATCTCGATGCTAGCATAGGTTGTTGTAGGAGAACTCTATCTTGGGCAACTCGTCGTCCCGATTCCGGAGAAGTTGAAGCAGCCGGGCATATCTCGATGTCATTATTCATGCGGTGCCTCACAAACTCCTCCGGAACCTCGAAGTGAATCTAGCGTCGCGGTCCAGAAATGATCGACACGGAACCCGTGCAACCTCTGTCGATCACGTAGATCTTCGTAGTCTCTAGGCCCATCTGTAGATACGATGAGTAGGAAATGAGCCGACCGATAACCTATCCACAATTACTGAAATCCCGTCATGTAAGCCTCGGCGTCCTAGGAAGCCCAAACACGAGTCCATGGTGATATTCTCCCATGTCACTCGGGGAATAGAAGAGTACGCAACAAACCGCGGATATGTCACATACTTTCGGCACTTCCACTGTACGACAAACCAAGCTTTGCCCGCGAAACTGCGATCTACTACTGCCGTATCGGCCTGTCGTCAACCTCGAATCTGATTTACATCTTAGTGCTACTAGGGTATACTTATTTATAGGAAGTGATATGAGCCTCATCAGAATCTCCACTTCTCGGCTCATACGAATACGGTACCTGTGTCTGCCCGTTTCATCCTCGAGGCTCCGCTCTCGTCAAGCTGTGAAGTGATCCCCATTACATTTCTCGCATCCTACTTGATAACACAGATCTCTCATCACCGTTCTTTGCCAATGCTAAGATTCGATCCACAAGCTTAGCGGTGAACACTCATATGTGAAAATCTCCCCGTCGCTACCAACATGAAAATCGACTCGGTGATTCATCTCTGGGTCCTTTGATTTTTCCGCTTTCTACTGGTCATCCCGGCTACTACATTTGCCTTCCTGGATGGTACTCAATAGTCAAATCATAATCAACATTGAACTCCGTCCATTCCTCTGCCTCAAATTCAGAATTTCTACTGCGTCGGTAGATCAACTTCAAACTGCTATGATGGGGTAAAAATGTGGCATTGCTTATTACAAATAGTGTCTCACAATTTCAACGCAAAGACTATCGCCCGGCCCAGCTCAAGATCATGGGTCGGATAGTTCTTCGTGATTCTCAATTGTCGTGAAGCATAAGCGATACCTTCCCGTGCGTCGAGCAAGGCCCCGATCGCATGCGAGCATCGTATAAATCACGTAGCCTCGAACAGGGCAGTCATTGCCTTTGGAGCCATAGTCAATTTCCCTTTAATATCTGAAACAATGCAGCAATAACCCGTTCCGTATGAGCATTATTGTAATATTATTTGGGGTTAGAAGTTAAATTTATGTTAGAGTTGTGTTGTTAAACCGAGACGAGAAACTAAACCGAAAACCGAACGAGAACTTGCACGATTCTTGAGATATTTTGCACGGACTCCCATGTGACTCTTTTATAGTTATCCATATGCCTTGTCATCATCTTTATCATCTTCTCCTTCTTTCTTCTTGGTTAGGGCCGAAATCCCCTCCCATTTCCATGATTTTGTTATTTCCATTTTCTTCGCCGTCTTTATGACTTCGGTCCTGGCTTCTTGAAGTTTCCCGAGTGATCTCGTTTTAAAGATAAGAAAGTTGAATCTTTTGGGTATTTCTTGACTTTTGAGGATGTTGAATTTTTGTTATATTGAGTTGACCTTGAGCTTTGACATTAATGTTATAGAATCGACATCTAGGCTTAGATTATCGTATAAGAGGTGATAATAATCGATTTATGGGGTTGAAATTGTCGAGGATTATAGTTGACTTTGTTGACTTTTTGTTGACTTTTTTCTTAATGATTTTTATTATGATAGAAGTGTGCTCTTTGACTTTTATTAGGGTTGTTTCGAGGTGTAGGTTGTGATTTTAGGCGATTAGAGAATGTTCGAGATAAAATGAGTTTTGTAAGTTGAGTAGTTAGTGGTTTGAGATTAAAGATGGTTAGAAATGTGATGATTAGTTGTTAATATGTCCCGGGCGTTAGGGCTTTGAAACTAGTAAGTGGAATTTGCTGCATTTCAAATGGAGATTCACGGACTTAAAGTTGGAATAAGATTATAATGGGTTTTTCCGTTGGGTTATTTTTAGGAGTAATATGAAATTAAATATATAGTAGAATGTGATATTACTAGTTGTATTATAAGTAATGCGTAATTTTGAATGTTTATTTAGGCATTGATGGGTAGGAAAGGTCGTTGTTGTGATTAACGCGGAGTTTTGCTATAGCTAGCCGAGGTGAGTATCTATCTACTTGGGTATTGATTAACTATTTGATTACAGATATGTGTATATATGTGGTTTGTGTTGAATTATATGTTGAATATGCATTGTGAGTTGTTGAGTTGTAGTATTGTTGAGTTGTTGAGTTGATACTATTGTTGAGTTAGTTGTATTCTTGAGTTGGTTAGTTGTTGAGTTGTGATATAAATCGTTGTCATTTGATGGAGTAAAGATCGATTGTTGTTACGTGTTATTGCGGTCTTTCTGAGATTATACGTATGTTATTGTTGATTGCCATCATCTTAGAATGTTCTACTAATAAGGAATTTATGAACATACGTAAAAACATAATGACTTTTAAGGTAAGTTGAATAATATTATGTACCACTTATCTATCGTATGCAATATCATTGCTGGTACACTATTGAGTGATTGGAAGTTGATTTCATTCTTGAGATATATATTCACTAAGGCTTCGCGAGCTTACGCCTGATACATTTATGGGCGGCAATTTAAATTTGCTAGGTTGGCGGTGTGGTCTTGTTCCATCTCGAGATTGTTCGGTGTTTGTGCCTTAGAGATTAGGTGAGCGGGCGGGTGGCGATTGATCCTCCGCAGTCTCTTTATTTTGTTGGTTGTAGTTGTATGCGTATAGTTGTTATTTTGGGATATTTGTTGTTGTGGTTAACGTATTGATACTGCGGAGTTGCTGTTGTATGTTGGTTGTTATGTGGTTAGGAATACCACGATGGATTATTTTTCTTAAAAGTGTATATATTATTTAGTTGAGTTGTTTCAAGACAAGTCTTTTAAAACTTAGTCGTCCGTCGATTGGTGACTGCGGTGTCGAGGATTTGAGGCGATTCTAACCTCGGGGCGTACGACTGGGTCATTAAAATTTTGGTATTGTCGGGCGTAGGTTTCATATTCTTTGGTGAGTGCGTGGTTATGTGTCTATACGGGTTGTGTTCTTTGATTGTCTGGTTGATCACTGAGTCTAAATGCTTCTTTTCGTTTGGTAGGCTGATTGAGGATGCCGAGTAGAGGCAGCGTGGCGACCCGTGCGGCGGGCGTGCCGTGGTGGAGCCAGGGCTACTAGAGGTAAGAGCTAGAGGTGGCGGCGTCTGGCAGGGTAGGTTGTGAGGCGAGTGAGACGGTGTAGGCATGAGTTCGGTGTACCTTGATGTTCGATTGACTCTATTCTTTGGGATAAGTACATGTTGAGGATGATTTACATACAGATGACGATCAATGAGGCGATGCTCGAGTAAGCTTTTGTAGTTTCTGAGGAGAGATCCCCAAAGTTTCTTGGGTAGGGTTCGCGATTGATGCAAAGTTTATTAAATTTGGAGACCATTTTTTGAGCCCATAGGTATTGAGGTGGCGAAGTCGAGTTCGCCGCTACGGACTACATGGGAGCTACGTGTGGTAGGGTAACCTACATTTATCCTTGGTTGCTAGAGGAGGACCGGGTGACTTAGAGACTCTTTGTAGCGTTGTTTAGAGAATTATTGTATGAGTACCCCACGTGCTTCGGTTTCCTCGGGGTGATCGTCTGTTGAGGAGTCTGAGGCGGTTTAGTGAGTTATGTCGCTTTGCTTCGGTTGTACCTCGGCGGAGGAGCGAGAGGAATTCACAATTCGAGATGGGTTGATACTAGGAGATTAAGCCACCATATATCTTTGATGACTTTCACCAGTTTCCATGAGTTGAGGAACGCTGCATTGAAAGTAGAGATGGAATTGGCGGAGCCTGAGGCCAGAGGGTCGAAGAGGGTACGACAGGAGGTAGTCAGTACCGGTGGATCATCTAGTTCGAGGTTCCAGAGGAGGACCTTTCAGCCGACCACGTCCCGTCCAGTCGTTTACGATTACTGTTAGCAGAGCCATTCTGCAGCTTCTTCTTTACCGGGTATGTCTGTTAGATGCGGGTGGATCTTGAGGGATGTCACCCCGGGGTTCAGCGGCATTCGATGTTTTCGTTGCGGGCAGATGGGCCATAGGATGCAGGATTGTCAGGAGAGAGAGATGATTTGCTTCGATGTCGGCAGATGCAGACCTGTAGCGAGATTGTCCCGGTATTCGAATTAGGCGGGCTGAGCACATCTTCACCGGCGCGGTGTGAGAGGAGGGTACCAGGGGAGCAGAGGAGGACGATTTGGAGGCCGTGGAAGTCGAGGGCCAGCGAGTTGGATGTACTGAGGGCCTTGAGTAGCAACCCAGGCGGTCTTTGTGAGGCGGATCAATGCCGTCACTCAGCGGGGAGTATTGGGCCTCAAGGGGTCGTGGCAATTACCTTGTTTTATTTGATCTTGAAATTTAGGTACTTTTTGATTAGAACTCTTCGTTCCCGAACTTTTGTGGATGTTTTACCTTTATATCGAGGAGTCTTTACTTCGATCCCATAATATTCTTAACACCGGTTGGGAATGGGTTGAGGTTAACATGTATATAGAGATTGTCTCTAGAGGCGAGTAATCGGTTGTTAGTTGTGGATCTACTTCGTTTGAATTCGTAGATTTTGATCTTATCTTTGGAATGAATTTGGTTGGGAAGAGACATCAAGCCAAAATTGACTACCACCGCAAGGAGGTCTTTTGCTAGTCAGTGGGCGATGTTGTGTTTGAGGAGATAGGAAGATTACGCCCATCAAGTTTTATTTATTGTTGGAGGCCGGTTGATGAAGAAAGGTTGTCTTTGGGTATGGGGTATGTGGTCGACTTGGAGAGAGAAAGAAACTGAGGTTAGAGCATGTGCAAGTTGTTCATGGTAATATCGATGTTTTCCGGAGGTGAGGATTACCACGAGAGAGATAGAAGTGGAGTTTGCGATTGAGGTAGTTAAAATTGTGCACCGATTTCTATTGCGCCGAATAGAATGGCTCCAGCAGAGTTGAGAGAGTTGAAGACTCGGTTGCAGGAACTACTTGATAAGGGGTTTGTCAGACCGAGTGTTTCTCCGTGGGAGTGCACTAGTTCGTTTTGAAAAAGAAGATGAATACGGCGGAGGTTGTGTATCGACTCTGGGTAGTTGAATAAAGTGACCATCGAGGAGCATTATCCGTTGCGAGGATAGATGATTTATTTGATCGGTTAGGGGTGCGAGTATTTCGAAGATTGATTTGAGATCGGGTACTACCGGTTGAGGATTAAGGAGGGTGACATTCGAAATCGGCCTTTTCGATCGGTATGGGCATTATGAGTTTATGGTAATGCCGTTTGGGTTGACTAATGTATGCGGCGGCGTTCATGGATTTAATGAACCGAGGTGTTTGGGGAGTTCTTGGATAAATTTGTGATTGTGTTTGTGATGATATTACGATCTACTCGGTGATCACGGAGGAGCACGAGAGACACTGCCAGTTGTGTTGGAGACTTTGAGCGGCGCGATTGTAAGCTAAGTTAGCAAATGGTCTGGTTGGAGAAAATGCAGTTCTTAGGTAAGTATTATATCGGTGAAGATATTTGTGTAGACCCTCAAAGGTGGAGGCTGTGAGTAGTGGGAAGGCCTGAGTGTGACGAGGTGAGAGTTTCTTGGGTTTTGGTGGGTATTCGGGGAGGTTTATCGGGGAGATTTCTGGATGATTGCGACTCGATGACCGGGTTGACCCGGAAGGGAGTTCCTTTATTTGGGATGAGGATTGTGAGTGTTTCAAGGAGTTGAAGGCAAGTTGATCCTTTGCACCGGTTTAGCTTTACTATCGGGTCTGAAGGTTTCATGATCTGATGATGCTTCGCGCGGGGGTTGGAGCTGTGTGTGTTGATGTAGAGATGAAGTGATTTCTTATGCTTCTAAGCATTTGTTGAACCATGAGGAGAACTACCCGACCGCAGTCCCAGAGTTGGCGTGATTGTTTTGCGTTGAAGCTGTGGAGGCATTACTTGTATGGGGTTAGATGCCAGATTTTCACTGAAGTCTGAAGTACCTACCGACGCAGAGAGACCTGAATTTGAGGCAGAGGAGATGGATGGAGTTTATCAGCGACTATGATGTGACAATCGAATATCACCCGGGGAAAGCGAATGTAGTAGCAGATGCTCTGAGTCGGAAGGGGAAAGCGAAGGAGCCAAAGAAATGAGCGGCAGGTTGAGTTTGATATTAACTCAATGGTGAGTTGTTGGCTTATGTGAAGGTTCGACCTATACTTTTTGACCGTATCTTGGAGTTGCAGCAGCAAGATGAGAAACTCTGTCGATTAGGGGAAGTAAGATGGCGATAGAAGTTTTACGGTTGACGAGAATGGGGCTCTGAGGATGGATGAAATGTTAATATGTACGGATTGAGTGATGAATTGAAGAAAGAAGATTCTTGAGGCTCGCAATGCTTCTTATAGAATGCATCTGGCCCAGCACAAAGATGTCTGAGGGACTTGAGGTCGGCGTTGTGGTGGCGAATGAAGAGAGAAATTCTTTGAGTTAGGTAGGCTCAATGTTTTGGTTGTCGGAGGTGAAGCGGAGGCATAGACATCCCTTGTATTCTTGAGACTTCTTCATTCCTAAGTGGGCGATGGGAGAAAATATTACGATGGACTTTGTATTTGGTCTTCCTAGATCGTTGAGGCGGAATGATGGGATTTGGGTGATTGTGGATAGGCTGTCGAAGTCAGCTCACTTCTTACCTATCAGATCTACCGATGGACGAGGAGAGGTTGAGTGAATGTATGTGGATAGGATTGGCTGAGGCTGCATGGGGTTCAGTGTCGATCATTTCTGACCCGTGATAGGAGATTTACCTCGAGAGATGCAGGAGGGTTTCCGAGGGAGGCGTTAGGGACTAGGTGAGTTGAGTACATCTTTCCATTCCCGGAGAACTGAGCTGATGCGAGAGAACAATCCGAGACTTTGGTGGATATCTTGAGCTTGTGTTACGAGGTTTCTCGGGGAGTTGGGATGATGGCGAGTTTCCTAGATGGGTTCGTATAACAACCGTTTTATTGTGCTAGTATCCAGATGGCACCATTTGAGGCATTGTATGGGCGAAAGTGTCGAACTCCAGTCTGTTGGAACGAAGTGGGAGAGAGGTAAGTTTATGGTTCCGAGTTAGTGGAGAGTTCGGTGGAGAGGATCAAGTTGATACAGCAAAACTTTGAGGATAGCGGGGCGGACAAAGAAATATGCCGGCGTCGCGGGTGGACTTGTCGCCCGAGGTGGAGATCATGTGTTTTTGAGGATATCGCCATAGAATGGAGTAATGCGGTTGGGAGAAAGGGAGGTTGATTCCCCGTTATATCGTTTGAGATCTTGGCGAAGAGTGGGACCCGTGGCTTACCGTTTAGCGTTACCTGCGGGTTAGGCCAGAATTCACAATGTGTTCATGGGGGAGGCCAAGCTTTGAGGATTATATTCCCCGGATGAGTCGCATATTCTTAGCTCGGTACCGATTGGGCTTGAAAAGGATCGCTGGCGAGAGAAACGGTGAGGATTCTTGTCGGAGAAAAGGTATTGAGAACAAAGTGGTGGCTTTGGTAAAGTGTTGGAGGTCGGCTCGTAGAGGAGGCGACATGGAAAGCGAAGATGATATGAGAAGCCGTTACCGCGGCTTTGCCGTAGGGGAGTAAGTTGTTTTGTTTTATGTGTTTCACGACTTTGAGGTTGTTTAGCACGGATTTGTTGAGTTGGGAAATTTCGAGGGCGAAATTTTTATTAGGTGGGTAGACTGTAATAACCCGTTCCGTATGAGCATTATTGTAATATTATTTGGGGTTAGAAGTTAAATTTATGTTAGAGTTGTGTTGTTAAACCGAGACGAGAAACTAAACCGAAAACCGAACGAGAACTTGCACGATTCTTGAGATATTTGCACGGGCTCCGTACTTGACTTCTCTTATAGCTATCCTTATGCCTTGTCATCATCTTTATCATCTTCTCCTTCTTTTCTGCTTAGTTGGGGCGAAATTCCCTCCCCATTTTCCCTTGATTTTGTTCTTCCATTTTCTTCCTCATCTTGCAAGCTTTGGTCCTAAAATTTCCTGGAGAGTTTTCCCCGAGTCATCCTCTACGTTTTAAGGTAAGAAAGTTCGAATCTTTTGGAGTATTTCTTGACTTTTGAGATGTTGACTTTTTGTTATATTGAGATGACCTTGAGCTTTGACATTTATAATGTTATAAGAGTAAACATCTAAGGAAGCTTAGATTATCGTATAAAGTGATAATAATCGGTTATGGGGTTAGAGGTGTCGAGCATTATAGTTGACTTTTGTTGACTTTCTAAATGATTTGATATGATAGAAGTGTACTCTTGGAGAATAAGAATTTTCATGCACATGTTTTTCTGCAATTGACTCTCCTCGGCAATAGTCCTTCCTTTCTCCTTCATCTCCAGCTATGGCCGAGATGAGAGGCAGCACTTCGCTACGGGGATGGGCGGCGACCTCCCCTTTGGTCCCAGCGACTTCTACCGCCCCGGCCCCTCCATAATAACTTCACTTCTCTCATATTAACGCGGCACTCCAGCTCCACCGCTTCAACCACCCAAAGCGCCGCCCGTTGATAGCTCTCTTCGTCGTCGTGAGGGTGGGAATATCTTGGCCGACCTCGGCGAATCTATTCAGATCCATCAGTCCCCAATGGTTCCCTCAGGCCCTTTTTTTCCCTTGAGCCGCCCGCCTTACTTGACTCCCTCTCGGCTGACCCTCATGACCTTCCACCCCCGTGAAGACCCGAGGTCTTTACCAAACCACCGCCCAGCCATGATTCTACAACCAAGCCCTCGACCCTCGCCCTCCCTCGGATGATCATCGTCTAAGCCCTTTCGCTCCGTAGCTCCTGCGCTCTTCGGCCACTTCCGACACACACTTGGCCAACACACAGACGAAGACCTTCACTCTCGGCCTCCCTTCAAATCGTCCACTTCACCACGGTCCCAACCCTCCATACAGCGTCGACCACCTCGGTTGGCCACTAGCGCCATGCAAAAGCATACCGGCCAGCGCACCGGCCAGTACCTGAGAGCGGTCAGCAGGCCACGTCAAACCAGTGTCGGCCCATGCACATTTGCCCATACGCTCACATAAGCCCATCCCATGGTCAGCCCGTCCCAGCCCATTTCGCGGCCATGGGTACAGCCGCTCGCCCGGCCCATGGTCCGGCCCCTCCCCGGCCACCACGGCCGTTTCCGCTCAACTAAGCTATGCCACTTTGCTATAGGCACCGCTTCTTGCTTTCGATCATTGATGATCATGCAAGCGTCGAAGCTCATGCTTTGAAGCCGATTAGGATTTTGATGGGAAGCCAGTATACGATTCAGAGGACAAACTCGATATCTCGATTTGATGAAGCACGTTCTAGTCGGTAAGTTCTCACCGTAGTCGTCTGCCGTTGTAATAAAAGGAGTTTTCATTGCTTTGAAGCTTAAAAGAAATTAAATACAATATCTCTCTTTATGATGCTAAACACTTGATTATTGAATGTGACCTTCTTGAGGATTATACTCGTTTGTGGGTGCGTCTTATTTGGTTTATTAAAAATTATCCTATCGCATTTTAAATGGGCCAGTGATTTGACTCTTGAAGAGTCGGCACTTAACTCTGTCTGGGTTCATTTCGGGCCTTCCTATTTTCTTATATGAGGAGGAAGAGGGTCTTTTATCGGTTGCTAATTCGATTGGCAAGCCTTAGGATTGATGCTCTGTCTGTCGTGTTAAACTTGGTGTTGCTACTATTATTATTATTAGGCTGGATGTCTCTAAGCCTCTAGTTGATAAAGTTTGGATTAGTTTTGAGGATGATGATTGTCCATTATAATAATAAGAAGGGTTTTAGCGGCGGAGTTCGAGTATGATGAAATTCCCCAGTATTGTAGTAAATGTTTTCATATGGGTCGTGCATTTGAGCATTGGCGTGATTTTGAGAAAGAAAGATGCGTGCGGACAAGGTAAAGATGGAGATGGGGCTAAGCCCTTTGTGAGCTCACCGTAATCTTGAAGAGTGTCTGACCCCAAAGCAGCGCCTGCGAAAACTCCTAAAAGCAGTGATAATGTTGCTTCCATACGCCTCCGTTCTTGAGAATAATGATGATTTTGAAGTTTCCTAGGCCGTTAGATCCGTGGGAGGCTGTCGAGAAATGGATGGAAAGACTTAAACAAAAACTCCGGCCCAGTGGTCACCGCCAAAAATGGAGTTTGCTTCCGCACTACATTGACCAGGCGATACCCGGCCGATGAAGCCCGGCCTCATTAGGGCCCTTGTGAATACGATAGTCTTTGGCAGCGATCTAGTGACCCGACGACCCCGAAGATGTTGGGGTTGGCATTACACAGTTCGAGGTTCTTCAATGTGGGGAGATAGTTGACCAATCTGGAGACACGAAGGTCGAGATTGCAGCTATTGACCTCGCGGAGATTAATGTGACCTACCATGTGGAGAGTGCCCCTTCTTCTCCTACTGATCCTAAAAGATTCGATAACAACAAGCATCACGAAGATGTTGCCCCGTCGATGTCATGGCCTTGATGGCGTCTGAGGTCGAACAACACAATGATAAATCTCTTGATCCATTCCTCATGGCGATCTAAAATTTTATCTTGGAACTGAGAAGTTAGTATGATCCAACTGCGGAGATAAAAACCTCAAAAGAACCCATAAATTTGATTTGCCCAGGTACGTGCAGAGCCTAAGATCGGCTCAGCGACAAGATTGATATTTTCTATAAAGTTCAACTTTGATCATTGTTTCGGTAGTATTTCGGGGCATATTTGATTTTGGAACTACGTGTTTGAGGTTGCAGTTACCAGCAGAACTTCTCGTCAGCGTGTTCATTTGAAGTTGGTTCATAATCTTTCTTCTAAGACTTCACTTTGTCTCTGGTTTTATGCGGCTTGTAATGTTCTGGCGTCATGATCTTTGGGTGATGGCGCTATGCTCGAACTTCCACTTCTGGCTTGTCTTTGAGACTTCAATGCCATCGTCAGTGGGGATGAGAGGCAGGGGTAGCAGCCACATTGATGATGCATGTGGTTCTCGATGTCTTAAGTTGCTATCTTTTGGATGCGGGCTTTGTGGGGTCCAAATATACTTGGACTAATGGTTCTGTTTCCCAGAGGTTAGACAGGGTTGTGTGTAATCAGGCTTGTTTGGATCAGTTTGCTGCTTTGAATATCCGGCACTTGGCTAAAACTGGTTCCGATCATTGCCCTCTTCTTGTTGATTTCCGTATGGTGAGGGGTGTGCCTAGGGGTTCTTTCGTTTCGGAACATGTGGTTGCCTCATGATTCGTTATGTTGTTGAAAATCTGGTCCGTCGGTGTATGAGGGATCAGCTACATATTCTTGCCACCAAACTTAAATCCTACCGAATCTTGCGCCGTGTATGGAGTCGGGAGGTGTTTAGGAAGCGTTTTCCTGTTTGTTGAGAGTGCGGGAAGAGTGATGATCTCACGGTGTATCTTTGAGGCTTACGGGTTGGCATCCGATGAAGCCAATCAGCCAGCTAAAGGCGTCATGCAAGATTGTTGGTATGAAGGAGCTTCTTGGAAATAGAAAAGTGGTGACCAGCTAGATTCCAAAAGGAGGGGGCAGTCCACTAACTCTACCATTCAAGGTTACTTGAGTCATCATCAAAAGGATATTCTTTGGTACTCTTATTCATGGGGGATTGGGTCAGCGATCATTGACTTTTAGCGGATTGGGTGGTTAATCGCCCAATCGGCTCCCGATCTAACATTGCCTGCGCGGTTGAGGGGGATCTCATGGGCCTTGTTCTTTCACTTATCACGGAGAGGATAATACCTTTCTGCTTTGCCTTCGAGGGATGTAGATTAAAGAGAGGTGGTTTCTCTTTTGAACCAAAGATAGTGTTGCGGGTCGGATAGTTATAATAGAATTAACCTTTCCATCGTTGGAGCTCACGATCTCGGAGCAATACGTAACTTTT
>JADFUC010002451.1:0-41566 GCA_019722365.1 Lithospermum erythrorhizon
TCAATTGTACTTCGTTCCGGTACATTATTGCTTATCGATTGAATTAAAAGCGATCGAGTTTCACCACGTAATATAGTTGGGCTAATCATTAACCTCACCAACCAGCAGGTCCAAAGAAGAAAACAACATCGTCCTTCTTGGCACCTTCCGTCGGCAGTGCTCCCCCACTCCCTTGATTTTCTTTCTTTGATTTCTCCTCGATACCATGACTTTGAGTCTCAAATTTGCTTTGAGTTTACCATAAATCATCCTCTTGATTCAGGTAAAAGGCGAAGCTTTTGGGTATTTCTTGAGGACTTTCGACCCATGTTGACTTTGTTGACTTTTTGAGTTTCGATTTTTTATTGTTCGATTGATTAAAGGGGCACCAAATTAGTTGTTTTGGATGTGAACTTTCCATTGTTTAGGGACATTGACTTTTTGGAATTTTAGTTTTGACTTGAGACTTTTGGGGGTTATTATCGTATGTAATGAGTAATACAGAAATTATAATATAAGGAGATTATAGTAATCGATTTTAGGGGCTAGAAAAGTGTTGGAAGAAAAGTTGGGTTGACTTGGGTTTGGCTTTATCGAAACTTGTTAAAATGATATAATTATGTTTTGGGCGTTTATTATAGTTGTTTAGAGGTGAAATTATTGGTTTAAAGTTGTTGGATGAGTTTATGATGAAATTAGTTTTTATTAGTTTTGGGTAGTAGTTGGGTTTTGGGATTAGAGTTGTTAGAAATAGATTAACTTGAGGTTGGGAAAGCTAATAGTCGGATTGTTTAAATTGTTAAGGTGTTAGTATTTGGAATTTAGTGAGGGCAGTTTTAGATTTAGGATTTAGTTGGAACTTTGTCGTTTAGTTTATCGTTGAAGTTTAACTAATAATATTTCACTTAAAAGAGACTAATAGGTATTAAAAGTTGCTAAAAGATAATTTATAACAAAATTTGTAGTAATTGTATTTTCGGTGTTCTATTTAGACTTGGAGCAGGGGAAAACTGAATCGATTATTTGAGGCTGGTGGTCTTAATGGTGGGATTTATAAAACTTAGTTTGATTACACTTGTTATGTTTGAGGTGGAAGTATATGGTAAATTGGTTTGTATTGTATGTATCTGTGTTATGAACTTATCTGTGAGTATAGTTGTGAAATTGTGAAATGTTGAGTTGTATGGTGGTTGTGTTAGATGCATTATAGTAGTAGGTTCTATATGAAATTGTTGTATTGAGTATATTGTGGGTGCTATACTGAGATTATTGTGTGGTTGTTGCCTGGTTGTTCTATCTTAGATTTGTTGTAGTTGTGGTGATAATTGTTTGAGTTGTGTATGTTGGTGTGATGTTGTATGTTTGATGTGTATGTTTGAATTGTGAAATGTTTGAGTTGAGTATGTTTAGGATGATATATAGGTGTTCGAGAGAATTTGAGCTGTAGGGAAAAGGATATGATGATGATGTTGGGTGTTGAAGGTGAGCTGCTTGGGGGAAAAGGATATGATGTTGTTGGGTGTTCGAAGGGTGAGCCTGCCGGGAAAAGGATGGAATATTATATGTGATATTGTTATGGTTTCATTTTCAGAAGTTTATTATATTGTTGTTGTGGTATAAACGTTGTGTTGAGAATTTATGTTGTTTTACTCGTTTGATTATGTGATATGAGATCTCTGGGTATAACATGTGGGTTAACGTAAGTTGAGTCCTCTAAAATGTATGTATGTTGATGATGATCATTTTTGTTATGATGTGGATAATTGATTTATTCTTTTATTGTACATATATATACTTATTCGCTACGTCTATATCTTTTATTGTGTACCTCATTCGGATGTGGATAAGTTACCATCCGGCCATTTCCTTCTCGAGCTTACCTCGTCCCTCAGATTGGCTTAGTGCCATTCGAGAAGCGGCAAGGTTTGTGAGTGTCGTTGAGCTTTTACTTGGGTGAGAGGCCCAGTGTTGGATGCTTTCGGCGGTCACTCTTTTCTATTATTTTTATGTACTCGAGTTTTTCATATTTTTGTTTTGGAGGTTGAGAGTATAAACTATTTGCTTGGAGTATTTTGGGACTTGGTATGTGATGGAGTTTCTGCTTTAGGTTTTGGATTAGCGATACCACGATGGTTAAACTTTCAAGTATTAAAATGTTGAATTTTCGAAACTATTTCACTTTTATTAAACTATCAAGTTTTATTGGTTATCGAGCATGTGATTTTTGTGTCGACCGTCGTATGGTGACTGCAAATATACGAGGTTGATAACGATCCCAACCTCGGTAGCGATAAAAGAAGTGATTGGATACAGTATGGTATGGGCGTGGAGTTTCCGTTATGCTTGGGTTTTTGTGGTGTGTGTGCCTAGGTCTAAATTTTTTGTAAAATTTTGTGTCACTTTAGGTCTCTTTTTATAGGTCTAAATTATTTTATCTTCTTTTCCCTTGGTAATAGGGGATGCGAGGATGAGTTGTGGAATCGAATCATGGGACCGGTAGGGGTAGAGGTGCTTCTAGAGTAGAGAATTTGAGACTAGCGTTGGTAGGGGTGATCTTTGGAAGGCCGGTGGTAGGAAGACCTAGGCGGGAGGCTGGGGCGAAACGTGGGCTAGAGGAAGGGGACGTGGTGAGGAGGCGGGGTGTAGACTGACGGGGTCCCCGAGGAGGATGTGCATTTCTAGAGGAGGTTAGAGGCTATGAGGATTTTGGAGGCAGTGGGAGTGGCGCAGGCCCCAGTACCCGACCCAGCGGTGGCACTCGAGGTGGAATTCGGACAAATTGTAGGCAGTTTCTGAAGAAGGGACCATCTGAGTTTCGTAGTGCCGCGACACGGAGGTTGCGATGAGTTCTTGGAGGCATTAGAGAATAAGTTTGAACCCGATGGGTTTGGGGATGAATTGAAGGTGAAGTTCGCGGTGTACCGGTTATGGGAGGAGCTAGAGTTGGTGGAACCCGTGTCACAAAAGATTTGGTGGCTAGGGGAGAGATCACGTCACATGGGTTCGGTCGGGGAACTCTTTAGAGCCAAAATTTACATTTGGAGACTATTATGTATGCGATAGAGAGGGGAGTTAGTCCGAGATCGCAGCGAGGGAGAAGGGCAGTTGATGGGTATGAAGAGAGGTTTAGCGACTTGTCTTGGTTTGATTCTTGAGGTGTACTGGCTGAGCTCTGGAGGATCGCGGGTTTTCGTCGGGAGGCGGGGAGGCTACAGATTAGAGTGAGAGGAAGCTGTCCTTGTTTACTTACACCAGTTTTCACCAGTTGAGGAATGCAGCGTTGCAGGTGGACGGGGACATAAGCAATTTAGAGGTGAAAGAAGTCGATGTATTTGGAGCTACAGGGCCGTACCGACAGGGATTTGAGGGAAGTTTGGCCACCGCCCAGGCGAGCCATTTCGGTACACCGTGCATTCGGAAGCCTAGATTTTCGGGGACTTTTACCGGCGTCACCGTGTACCTCCAAAGGCCTTGAGTAGTTTTTCAGGTAGTATTTGGTGTTCAGCAGATAATGCGTATTCGGTGTTACAGGAATTGTGGGCGATGAGGCACAAGGTGAGATTGTCGGCGCGGAGGTAATATGTTTCCGATGTCGGCGGCGGGACATTTTGCGAATGTGTGTCCCTTCTTTTGTGGAGTCTGAGGTAGAAAGCCACTTTTGTTTCGACACAGTTTGGGAGAGGTGGTTCTCGGGGTAGTCGAGGTGGACGGTTTGGAGGGCAGCAGTGGTGAGGGGTTGGTGGTAGATTGACGGGTGTAGCGGGTAGCAGTATGAGTGGAGTTGGCTTGCGAGGCGGAGGGGCGATTAATGCGATCCCAGCGGGAGGCGCAGGGATATTCGAAGAATGGTAGCAGTACCTATCTTTCACATGGGTCTTGATGCTCGCGTATTATTTGATTACGGAGCCACCGCGCTCTTTTATATCTGAACTTTGCTAAAAGGCTATCTTTGATTACGAACAAAGGTACATTTAATAATAATGACACGGTGGGAGGTCGGTTGATGTAATTGAGGTTTATAGAAATTGTCCACTTAAGTGTTGATAATCTCATGTATTAGAGTGGATCTATTACTTTGGTGAGTGGATTTTGACTTGATTTTGGGGATGGATTGGTTTGGGAAACACCGTCTTTGTAATAAATTGTCACTAGTAAAGGAGATTGTGTTCGCCGGTCGGTAGGCTGAATTCTGAGTTGTTATGGGGATAGGAGGTTTTACCATCTTGTTTGATCTCGGCGTTAGAAGCTCGTAGGTATTGAACAAGGGATATGAGGTATTTGGGTTATTTAAGTGGTGATTTTGAATGCTTGTTTGGGCGTTGATCATAGGAAAGATTAGTTGTTGTGATTAGCATTGGAGCTTATATAGTAGCCGAGGTGAGTGGTTATCTCACGGTGTATATATGTATTTACTCGAATTGTGTGAGCTATGATGTTTGTGCTGGTGCTTGAGACTTACTTAGCAATGGCAGATATTAATGATTGTGATTGATATTTGAGCATGATATTGTGGAATTTTGTGTTATCTTGTTGATTGGATGTTGGAAGTTGAGTGGTTAATTTATTGGGAGATTTTAGTTTATCGTAGGTGATTTCGGATGTGTTTTAGTCGGGTTTGAGGTGTAGGCTTTCCGGGCTGATTTGACTTGTTGATATTTAAAATTAAGAGTTGTTGGATGATTTGAGTATTAAAGGAATTTAGCGTAGGGAAATGATTGTGCGATAGGATCGTTCGGTTGTTGTGCCTCGCTCGTCTTTGATGCTGAGTGTGTTGTTATTGCCTCGTACTTTGGTATTGTGAAATAGTTTCATGTGGATTGAGTGATTTCTATCTTTGGTTGGATTCTTTATGAGAGACATGCTTGTTACGATATGTTGTTCCACGTGGAATGTATGATTTTTCCTTGATTGATTTCCTTATTGAGACCTTAGATTGTATTATGTTATAGCATGTATAAAATTCCCTTGAAGAAATCATAAGTTTCATGGCCTTGTTATGTATCTCTTTCTTTTTTATTCTTGGGGTTTATCTTGGATATATATATATATACTTTCCTGTAATAACCTTCCCTCTCTATATATACTTATATATATATATATATATATATATATATGTCTCTAGTATATTTTACCATTTCGTTGTTTCAGGACTAAGTTCATACAGGATAAGTATTCACTTAGCTTTGCGACTTACGCCTTTATTCGTCTTAGGTGGCGTGATTTTTGTCTGTCGGGTTGTGAGTAGCGACTTGACATCAGCGTCTTGTTTGTGCGTCGTGGTTTGGAGCTTAGGCGAAGCTGACGGGTGACAGAGATGATCTCGCAGTCTTGTCAAAAACTGTTGTAGTTGTTCTTTTCTGTTTTAGTCGTAATACATCGTATTTGTATTGGATTTCGATTAAAGGCTAATTTTATTTCATGTTTTGACAAGCGATGTCAAGTATTTTGGGGAGTTTATGTTTTATGGATTTCTCTTTGTGATTAGGTATCGCTTGCGATGGATCGTTTTTTTGTCTTTTCGGGAGATTTATTGTGAAATTTTGATTTGTTTGCAAAAAAGGTTCTCTTTAAAATGAGTAATCCGTCGATTTGGTGACTACGGTGTTACGGATCGTGATATGTTCACGACACCGAGGCGGCCCGACCTTCAGGCGGATCGTTACAACGATGTCGCGTAACGGCTCGGATGGATTTGATAAACATTGAACTTGAGTGTGCCACTAGTCGGTTAAAAAGAAACATGGTCGAATTTCAATTTTTTCGTTAAGCGATAGTTTCATTTATATGTGATATGAGTGAATTCTTTGGCAGTTGTTGGTCTAATGGGTCATTATCTTTTTCTTGATGCCTTATGTCTTCCATCAGTTGGACGATATTATTGGGTAAGTCCGAGGGCGTGGCTCCTCGGACTAGCAGGCACTTGTGTCTTGCTTTTCGTTTGTTTGACGAGTGCCCCTTTGGATGGAGAAGGGACTTTGTCGAGGGGTCCCCGCTTGTGTATCTGTGGACATCAATTGGCTTTGTGATCAAGTGTTGACTCCTTGTTTAGGTACAATAGGTGATCCATTTGATTGGCTGATCAGTACGCCCAGACAACCACCGAAGTCGATATCAAACACTTGGAAGCTAAAGTCAAGTAGAGTTTAGAGAGTTGAACTTAGTAAATTATGTAAGGCATTTGCTCTAAATGTTGAATATGAATGAGTATTTATAAAAACTCAAGGCCTTTGATTCAAAAGAAAGGCGAAGGTTTTTGCAACAAACAAAGCGCTTTCTATCATAGTTGCAAGGTTCCCAGGCATAACTACTTAAGTACCAAAGTTGCTTTCGGTTGGTTTCGTAAGGGGCTGTTCACTACAATTTATCGGCTCTCCATACATCTTAGATTGAACCGACTTATTTTATTGCGTTCAATCTCTAAGGTGAATTCCTTTGAAGCAGAATAGTGTTAAGTATCAAAGGTGAACAAAGCCCTAACTTATAAAGTTAAGCTGCTTTTCCCCAGGCCAAAAAAAGGGCTCCATACTGCTCCTTTATTTGATATGCTCATTCAATATCAATACAAACTCAAACAAGATGCTGACATTTGGCATCAACTGGGCTCTTCAAGATGTAACTCTTCTTAACATGGGGTTTGACCCAATAAACGAGAAGCCTTTATCTCACAGCTACAAGGAAGAAAGAAGCTGAATTAAGGTTTCTCTTGGCTATATCAATTTTCCCTGCTAACTCTTCATATTCTAACCATCATTTATTGAGATGCTAGTGGAATTTATAGTGTTAAATTCTCTCATTAATCACACCATACCATCATAGTGGTCCCCAAATCCCCAAGGGACTACCGTTCTAGTAATATGAAAGGTAAAGTTTCTCATTTTCTTACTTTGTTCTTATCATTTTACTCAAAACGTTTCTTACATTTCCAATGAAAATCTCTTACCCATCTTCAGTTAATTTTCGGTTTCAGAAGAAATTCATGCAACAATAATTTGAAACCCAAAAGGTCAACCAAATCAACTACGAGACTCTCCATAAGTCGATGAGACGTTGGCTGAGTTTGGTCTTCCTCGACGATTTTTCCGAACTAGAGCGGTTCCTATCGTATGAACGACGATGTTGTCTTTCCCAATTCCTCTATTCCATGTGTGTATTATTCTTCTCCTCTAGTTCATACTTCCTGATTCTCCTACTGATATCCAGGAAACCACGATTGTCCGAACGCGAACTCTGGAAATGGTGCATCTAGGGACTGAGGAGGCAAATGCTACAGCTTTTGCGGATCCCCTCTGAAAGGATTCGATGCCGAAAGAAGGCGGGTTCTCTCAAACCATCTCACTACTGAGGAAGAAAAATGTTGCTTCGATGAAAGGACCTCATGCGGCCCCTAAAAGGGCTTCTCTTTTTAATTTAGTACTCATGGTATTACTTACAACGGTTAGTGACAGAATCCTTAAGCCGAGGAGACTGGCATCAAAGAGTCCAGACTCTAAAAGGTTTTAGTTAAGCTCAGACTACCTCGAGGGCTGTGGCGAAGGCCCATCTTAGACACCTTCGTCTGTTTCACTAGATCGAGAAGGATGTGAAATGAGGGGATTCCCTGCGAAGGGAGACTATAGATGATCCCCTCGTCGATCCCAGCATTTGGAGAGTTATTTCGGTGTAGGGGCTTCGCCATTCGTGAATGATTTGCTAGGCCCATTCTCGTGGTTGATCCTAAGTCACTTGCTTAACCTGAATTTGCTAAACACGATTTGTAAACTATTAATTCAAGCGTTCTGACCTACTTCCATGTTCGATCAGGGTCCGCAACTCCATCTATTCGAGCAATCACCTGAAATCCAACCCCAACCGCTGGCATAAGTTTTGGTTCTTGGTTACGGATGAATTCTCAGAAGAGGTGTAGAATACCCAGTTCAAAGTGGATGAAGTGGATAAGTTTGATATTATTTGAATGATACTATTCATATCAAAAGAGTCGATGGAAAATATGTCGTAAATTGATTGAAACTTTAATCAAATCATATATTAAATCTGAATGCATTAAGGTGATTATATTATGAATCAAATGAAAATTGCGAGGAAACTAACAGAGATCTTGAAATGAAAGGCTGACAAAATCTTTGACCTGAAACGTAATCAGAGTGCTGGGCGCTTGATTGTACTCCCTCTGGTTGAGTGCGCTTCCAGGAGCCCCCATGCGTCTCTTTAGAGCATGGATTGAATTAGATGAAAAACTTCTGCTTTGTCCAAACTACAGGTTATTCCAATAGAGGAGTATGAAAAAACTTCTCTTTGCTTTTGGGTTTTTGTTGCCTAGGTTTTCATGTAAAATGCATTTATAGAGCTGCTAAAAATATAGTTAACTAACGAGGTAAGATCGTTAAGCAAAACCCCATTTATTTAATTAGTCTTATCAAGCCAATTAAATGAACAACTAATTAATATTTAATTGAGCTTAACAAGTCAAATAAATAAACTCAACAGTCGTTGAATGAAGCATCTTATCTAGTTTAATTAAACAAGTTCAATTAACAAGAATTAGTAATTGAGAAGCTCATCCAATTTATTTACATTACTCTAGGTATAATGTAATTATCTAATTAGGAATATAAATTTGAGAATTCTGTCCAGCTTCCATTTAAGTGCGGGTTTATTTCATACATGAATTACAACTCAGCGTGTCGTTGTATGTGTGAACTTGAGCTCGGATAATAATAGCCGTATAATATAATGGGCGGCTTTAATATTATTATAATGGTTATGCGTAGGATCCCAATAATCTAGCCTGACCACGTGTGCTCGTGAGAACCCGGCTTCGTAATTACAATTACTAGCAGTTGAATGTTACTGTTTATGTAGTACATTAGCGCTAAGCTAGTACATGAATTATTCTGACAATTGCTCATGATGGGCACTTAATAAATGAAACTTGATAACTATTGATTCAGAGCAGTCCCCAAACTCCTTTGGACAATTAATATATAAAATGATTATCTGTAATAAAGAAGAATTAAGAAAATATAATACCACCTCAAAATTAAAATTGAATTTGCTACAAAAAAAAAGACAAGTTAGTATATAACATTAGAATAAGCAACTATAAATCAATACATTAAATTAATAACTAAATCACACATAAAAAATAAAGAAAAAGAAAATTACCTCAAGATTTGAAGAGGAAGAAAATGATTTTGTTATGTTATATTTATAGGAGGAGATGAAGAGATATTATCAGATTTTTTGAATTTTGAATTTCCCGCCTATGCCAAAACGTCACAAACCCGCCATAGTGTATGATATTTCCCGCTTATTCAAAAAATTTGTGAACAATAAACCAAAACGTCACATGGGTTTTTAATATCTGGCTTAACCCATAAGTTTTCGCCCTCCCCTTCCCCATTTTGGTGTGAAAATAATCAAGAAAGATTGAAATTCTTCCTTTGATTATTCCATCAGTGCCAGCGTGTTCTAGTAGACCCAATCTTGAATTTAACACGCTTTCCTGGTGTCAGTAACTAGATGCATTTCCATTTGTGATGCTAGCAATTGGAATTCAAAGGGAGGCTTCGTGAAATGGTTCTTGATTCTAATTTAAATATATAGCCATTATATATTGCCTAGACTTCTGATTTTTATGCCAATTTAAATGATCTGATATGCTTTTTTTGTTTAAATTTTAAACAAGTTTTGAATAGTAATTTCTATCGATTAGTGATAAGAACCTATTTTAATTTTATATATTTTAATATAGATCTATTAAACATAATTGTTTAATTGTTCGTGATACTTAAAGATTAATTTATGTAATAAAATTTGTAGATTTCGGCCATAGTTATTAGAAGATATTTTGTTCATTGGTGTAATTTTACTTTACATAAATTATATATGTGAATTAACACAATTGCTTTTATGTTTATGTAATAAAAGATATTGATTTTATGTGTTTTGTAAAGCAATATAATAAAATTTTTTAATAGTGTGTATTAAAGGTTGACTTTTTAGGGTTCTTCACAAATTTGTCCACAATTTTTTGTAGAGACCCTGTTTAAAACTATGGTTCTTCTAGATTTCTCAGAATTTTTGGAATTTTTTAAGTCCCTCAAAATAATTTTAGAAATTAATTGTTTTAGATTTAAAAGTGAGCAATTGAAACTCGGAAAGGGTTTTTGCAAAATTCAATTATCAAAATAAAATATATTTTAAAAATAAGAGTAGGATTTGAATTTAGGTTTAAGTCATTCAAATCAATTTTAAAAAATAGATTGAATTAAACTGAAAATTGCACACGTGCCTTCCGCCGGAGAGTGAGGGCTCGTCCGGTGTCGGAATAGGACTCCGTCGACGGCTACGGAAAGCTGACGTCATCCTCTTTAATATGAGGTGGCGCGTGGCTATAGGAGCCGGGTGATGGTGGTCTAACGTGGCCGATGAAGTTGGTGGTAGGGTTTTAGTTTAAAATCCTACCTTAACTAAAATTCTATTTAATTAGTATTTTTTATTTTGGTAATTTTGATTTTTCAATTTTATTGCACACAAATCATTATTTGAGTATGAAAATATTTTCATGACATTTAATGATTTGAAGTGATTAAACTTTCCCTTTTAGTTGTACCACTTTTAATATTTATTAAAGTGTTGGTAAATGGCATTAACGTTGAAACTAAAATAAAGTGTAGTTTAATATAAATACTTGTAAGTACTTATATTAACTTGGAATAATTATTTAAATATAATTATACACTTGTACAAACACGATAATTAATTTATCTATTTTATGGATAGTGACTAATTTACTAAAGTATATTTATTTAACATTGATTATTCGATGAACATGTTTTCTATTTTATTTAATATATATGCTTATAAATCACTTGCTATGTGATTTAATTTCTTGCATATATATATATATGTATATATATATTATAATGAGAATGGAAGAGGATATTTTGATATGACCCAGTTACGTATTATTTTTATTTAAATCTGACTATGAGCAGCTTATTTGTTGTAAGCGACCGGTGGGTCATATTTATTTATTTTTATTAATTTATTTTATTTTGCCTGGCTTGCGTCTTTGTCTTAGTTGGGTTGTAAATAAATATCTTTGTTGTGGAGGCATTAAAGATAGTGACCGCCGGGGACGACGTTAACAGAAGTTTTGAAGTTGAAGATTCTGAGGCACACATTTGCAAAATTACGAAATAGGAAGCATATTTAGTATTACACTTTGTAAAGTGTTGTAATAGGTATTTTATTTTAGGATCATGTCGTATATTTCTTGAATCGTATTATTTGCTTTATTTTTCATGATGTGCATCTTGCCCAGGTATGTGTTATTATCATGTTAAATAATATTCAAATAATATTAATCTCACCATTAAATTTAAAAGCAAACTATCGAGCCAATTCTAAAGTTGTCTGACATATCGCGTACGAAGCAAGTGATGGCGAGTATAATAAGGTCGTGATAGGTATATTGATGGATAATGTTGAAGTGATTTTCACTTAATGTTGTGGAGCTTTCAAATGAAAATCGTTTCAAGTAACTAATTGGTTTAGTTGGTTTCTTGCTTAGGTGATTTACTTAACGTCGTGGCTGGTAGATGCACTATCGGATAAGCATCTTTGTTAAGTGTTAGTGACCAGAGGTTAATGGCGTAGTACACCGTTGGTTAGATTAACCTACTTGTAATAACCCGTTACGTAAAAAAACAAAATAAATAATAAATAAATAAATAAATTTGGTCGGTGGTGGGACCGGAGATAGTATAAATAATTTGAGATGGATGAATTAATAGAGGTAGTATTATATGAGTAGTAGTTTATGTCATGGATTGACTTTTAGTTGGCTTTACTTAAATTGGATTTAATTGTGTTTAAGTTTGTTATGGTAGTATGATGAATATAGTAGTTAATTCATGAGTTAAGATAATGTTTGAGTTTATGGTGATCGAGTTGACTTTTTCCTAGGTTAGTTGACTTTTGATGTTGACTTTTTTTGTAATAACCGTTCAATACTTATATTCACAAGTAATAGTATACTAGTTGCTCGATTGAATTATTTTGGAAAAAAAAAAATTTGAAGTGAATAGTGAAAATACAATCGGTCCGTTGGTAGTACATTTCAACGTGCTTAGAATTTTCCGTTCCGTATGAGCATTATTTATGAAAGAAAGCTATTATTTGGGGTTAGAAGTTAAATTTATGTTAGAGTTACATTTGTTAAACCGAGGCAACTAAACCAAAAATCGAGCGAGAGCTTTGCACGATTCTTGAGATATTTTGCACGGACTCTAGGTGGTTCTTTCATACTTATCCCAAGTGACTTGTAAATCGTCATAATCTTCTTAACTTTTTCTTAACGAGGTGGAACTTGAAGAGGATACACCGCTTTGAGGAGAAAGCTTAGGTGAGGATTCTTGATGGAGGGGGAAAAGGTATTGAGGAGCAAGTGAGGTAGCTGCGTGGTGGTTGTGGAGAATCGGTAGCGTAGAGAGAGAGAGGCGACATGGGAACGCGAGGATGATATGAGGAGCCGTTACCCGCAGCTTTTCGCGTAGGGGTAAGTTGTTTTGTTTTATGTGCTTTATGACTTCGAATTGTTTCTGTGGGTCTTTCTCGTGGTTGTTGAGTTGGGAAATTTCGAGGGCGAAATTTTTATTAGGTGGGTAGACTGTAATAACCCGTTCGTATGTGCCTTATTGCCCAATATTATTTGGGGTTTAGAAAGTTAACTTTTTTGTTCGGGGATTGTGTTGTTAAACCGAGACGAGGAAACTAAACCAGCCGAGCGAGACACTGGAACAACTCTTGAAATATCTTGCCTGACTCCCGTGTGGCGCTCATCATTATCCATTCACCAACTAAATCTTAGATCCTTTCCCTAAAGCTTTGGCGAACCCCTCCCTTTTCCTTGAAAATTTTCTTCCATTCTCTTCCTAAATAACTGAGGTTTGGTCCAAAATTTCTTGGAGAGAGTTTCCCGAGGTGCATCTCGTTTTAAGGTGAAAGTTCGAGACCTTTTGGAGTATTTCATGATGATTTTGAGGATGTTGACTTTTGGTATATTGAGTTGACCTTGAGTTTTGATTATGATAATGATATAGAATCGCCATCTAAGCTTAGATTATAATACTAAAGAGAGGTGATAATAATCGATTTATGGGGTTGAAATATGTTGAGGATTATAGTTGACATTCGTTGACTTTTGTTAACTTTTTCAAAATGATTTTATTATGGTAGAAGTGTACTCTTGGACTTTTGTTATGGTTGTTTCAAGGTGTCGGTTGTGATTTTTAGGTGATTAAAGAATGTTAGGATAGAATGAGTTTTTGTAAGTTTGGGTAGTTAATTGGGTTTGAGATTAAAGATATGAGATATAAATGTGATGATTAGTTGTTAATATATATCGGAGCGTTAGGGCTTTGAAACTAGTAATTGGAACTCAATCATTAGAATGGAAAGTTGCGAACTTAGAAGTTGGAATAAAAGGTTATAATGGAACTTTCGTTTGTTATTTTGAGATTAAATATGAGATTAAATATACTAAGTAGAATGTGATATTACTAGTTGTATATTATAAGTAAGTAATTATAATTTTGAATGTTTGTTTAAGTTGATCGTAAGGAAAGGTCCGTTGTTACGATTGCGGCGAGGTTGTATATAACTAGCCGAGGTGAGTATCTATCTCACGGATGTTGATTAACACTATTTGATTATGGATAATATTGTGTATATATGTGATTTTGTGTTAGATTATATGTTGAATATACATTGTGGGTTGAGTTGTTGGAATTTAATACGTGGTCTCAAAGCCCAGGTCGTATAGGTGTTTTGAGGTGATGTTGGAATGCATTATTCAGGGTTGTATATGAGTTGATGTTGTTTGTTGAGTTGTATTGTCGGTATTTTTGCTTACGTACCTACGTTATGATTCGGTGATAGCTTATGTCGGCAGGGCATAAGTTTTCCACAGAGGTTTGAGGGTTGATTATATGCGCATTAGTTGTAGAAATCCGGACTTATATTGAGTTGTTGAGTTGTTGAGTTGATAGAGTTGTTGAGTTGTTGAGTTGATACAATTGTTGAGTTGATTGTGTTGCTGAGTTGGTTAGTTGTTGAGTTGTGATGTCGTCGTTGTCAGTTGATAGAGTAAGGTGGAACTTTGATTGTTGCGTGTTGTGGAGTCTTTGCTTGTGTCTGCGTATGTTATTGTTGATTGCCATCATCTTGGAATGTTACGCTGTGTGAATTTATGAACATCGTAAATAATAATGAAATTGCTAATGACCATTATTAAGACTTCTTAAGTTGAACATTATGTACCCGACATCTATCGTATACTGATATAAATCTACTTTGGTACACTATTGCGTGATTGAAGGTTAATTTCATTCTTGAGATACATATTCACTAAGCTTCGCAGCTTACACCCTATTCGCTATGGGCGGCAATTTTATTGCTAGGTTGTAACTTCAACTTTTTTGAGGATCAACACTTATACCCTCTCCTGAAATCACATGACCCAGAAACTGCACTTTTCCCAAACGGAAATTCGCATGGAAAATTTAGCATACAATTCATTTTTCTCAAAGTCTCTAGCACAATTCTCAAGTGTTCTTCATGCTCTCCCTCACTACCCAGGAATATATCGGAATATGGTCAATAAACACCACCACAAATTTATCAAGTAAAGGCGAACACCGATTCATAAGGTCCTACTTATTTGAGGGGGCATTAAATCGAACCCAAGCGGCATCTAAAAAACTTCGTAGTGCCCATGCTCTTGTTCTAAATACACAATTGATACCTTCGTCCTCCTTAATCCTCATTTGATGGTGCTTTGACCTCAAGTCATCTTAGAAAATACTCGGGCATCCTTTCAATTGATCAAGCAGATCATCAATTCTAGGCAACGGATATAAATTCTTAATTGTTACTTTGTGTTGCCTATAATCGTCACGCCATCTCGAGACCCATCCTTGCTTTGCTTAACAAATATTTTGGGAGCACCTAAGGTGAGAACTACTTGGTGAATGAATCCCGCATCAACAATTCACACCAATTGCGTTTTCAACTCCTTTAGCTGTGGGGAGCCGTTATGTAGGTGCCCATAGAAATCGGAGTAGTACCGGGGAATTAATTCTTTGGGAAAACTCCCTGCTGAGGAGGAAGTCCAGGCAACTCCCTCGGGAAACACATCAACATACTCTCTCACATTATGCACCTCCTCGGATCGATCTTCTCCTTACTTATTATGCGACAACATGGGCAAGATAACCAACACATCACTTCTCGACATCCTGGGCAACTAAGGCGGAAATGAGACAGAGGAAAGAATTTTCTATACCTAGGAAAGATCTTAGATTTACCCGAGGACTAGATATTTCAATCTTCTTAAGATGACAATCTATCGCATGATGCCTCTGACAATCCATTCCCCAAAATAAGATCAAATCATTCATCTGGTATTAAATCTATCTCCAAATATTGATTTTTAATACTTATGGGACAATTTCTAAATACCTCATCCAATCTTAACGAGACTTCCCAATCGGGTTAGAATTAGAAGTGGTATAGCAAAAATTTCTCGAGTTTTAGGAATACGTTGGAAAATTTGAGGAGATATGGAGGAATGAGTAGCTCTAGAATCAAACAAGACTTTTTTGCTTCCAACCATAAATTTAAGTACATTACCATACAGGAATCACGAGAGCTTCTGGGTAGCTAAATATCGCCTGGCCCAGATTTCAGCCATATTTAGTCAACTGACTTATTACTACCACGAATATTTCCAACTCCGCCCAAGCTTCCTCACCCGGAATCGACCTCCACGACTTCCTTGATAGCCTCTCTGCCAAAACATGCTGGAGTAAATGTGCTAGTACTCCCACTAACACTCTGCCTCTGGGGACAATGGCAATGATATGCCCTTCACATGACATCGATACTTGAACCCTTGACCTGTCTCGCATTCCCGCGGCTACGTGACGGTTTACCGCCGCGGAAACACCCATTGTTACTCTGCCTCCCTTGATAACCTCTCTAAGATCCCCCGGACCGATTAAAAGACTTTGAGCACGAAAGCAGTAGTCTTGGGTGAAATTAAATGGCGGGGGCCTTGGTGACTCTGTAGCAGCATGTGATGGGCGTCCTTGAAACCCAGAACTCGGCCCGGCCACCACCCATCCTAGAAGTATCATATCTTCCTCTTTTTCTCTTATTGGACACTGTTAAATCCATCTACACATGGGCATCATTCACTAGTTCATGGAGAAAGTTAAACTAATTCTTGAGTATGACACAGGAGGCGGATCTCCAGTTCATTACGTCACACGAATCTACTGGATCTATAACACCACCGAGGTATTCACCTCACAGTAGCGGAAGAGATCCTTGAATCTTTCTCGTAGTCACTTATATTTCTACCACGCGGTTTAAGCCCCGGATCCATTCTCTAGAAGTGACATATCGCCTTAAGGCAAAAGCTCCTCAAATAATTTATGAGCCGATCCCTTGTTACCGGTGTTCGCCGGGCGCAATCAAGATAGGTGTACATTCTCCCAGCGATCTCGGGCTCGCGGTATAATGCAGCCCAGGTGCGAGAATATGAGTCATGACTCCCATTAACTCCCGCGAAACAAATACTCTCGAGTCTCGAATGAACTCTAATGCACAGATAGGAGAATCGGCTCAATGTTTGGCGGGTCAGCAGGAAAGTGGTCAAATAACTACTCACACAACTCCAGCACACGCGGCGGCAGTGCTACTGATACCGATCTCGGCAACATTTACCCTAGAATCACGGCCCCAGCGCTAGGCTGTCGCTGCCTTTCTGGCGCTATCCACATTTTCTACGACTACGGCACCTCTGGCGCCTCGCGCCTCTCGTAGCTCCCTCGCACCCACATTCTTGCTTCTGGCGGCCTTGACGAAACGAACCTCACGTGGTAGCATCCCCAACTGATCCTGAAATAAGCAAAATAAAAGAAAATCGAGACCCCTTGAAAAAACCCCAATCTCGACAACTCTACAAACAACTATCCAACCTAGGCACATAACCCACACAAGACACCATCGAGACCTTGGGCGTAGGCTCACGATACCAAAATTGTAATGACTACCCAAAGTCGGCCGCCCACAAGTTAACATCATTAACAACTGTACACGAGTCTGTCGATGGATACAATAACAAATATGACATGCTAACATTAACAAAAACAAAACTCTACATTCCCATCGTGGTGTTCCCAAACGCATCAACAAACAGAGACAACAGGAATACAAATCCACCTAAATAATACAACCCAAAGGATATACAAGAAATCTAAAAACATAGGAAAAGTATGACAACGGACCTGATGAAATACAACACACAAGTCTAGAAATATGCGAAATTGACAACAAAGGGAATGACTAATGAGGACTTTATCCTTTTGCCTTCGCTATGATGCTGCATTTCGGCCAAAATAGTCCTCGGCCACTCGGCAGATAAACTTCCTAGAGACCTAGGCATAAAATGCCATGTAGAGAAATTATTTATTAATTTGAGTGAATACAATACCACGAGACTTTGCAAAGACATATAATCATTGCTTATATATATAACATATGTATATACATTAATCAGAGCTACATAATGAGTAAGCTGTCCACTTAAATCACATAGAGTTCTCTTATACGATATCACATAATACTATCACAGCGGGGCTTATAACCGTCAACAATGCATATTCATTTAAAAGGGAAACATACCGATACCTGATCATCAAAATCATCAAATGAGGGATCCACCTCATAAAATAGTAACAAATGAGGAATCACCTACTGCAAATAACCAACAAATGAGGAATCCACCTCCACGACCAACAACAAATGAGGAATCCCTCACAAATAATATACATATGAGGAATCACCTCCAAATAATGGATAGGCCTCCTTTCCATCACTCCCGGCCCGGTAGCTCGCCCGCCGATATGCATATCACGCTGAGCCGGAATCAGCTGAGTACCCACCGCAATATGCATACTGCTGAGCCTCTCGGTGGGGTCACCGCCGCTCGCAAATAACAAATAAAGCGATCAAAATACACTGCTGAATTACACACATATTGTAGTACATACGACACCATTAATTTATATACAATCTCATAACATGAATCATAATGCATAACTATCCACGTAATATCAATCATAATCTCAATTATTTCCTTAATATGAATCATAACCACACAATACACATGTCAAAATAGTCCGCTGACAAAACACATGCAAAATATATAACATAATATACATGAAGGGTTCCCATTAAATTGAGATTTGTACTCACCTCGAGGCAGTAGTAATGATAACTCACAGGTAGTCCCGTCTTTAGGCCTGACTCGACTCTGTTAAAGAAATTATACATTCAATAGGATAACATCTCTAACATCTATATAAACCCGAGTATTATACCCATCTTGATTCAAATTAAGCATCCCTTAGTAATCATCCTATAACCAAAACTAGTATACAACTACAAAATTCCAACGTAACTACATTCTTAACGCAGCTTCATAAATCCGATATTCGGTCATCAACTTTATTACAACAATAACACTTTAATCACATTACAACAATCCGACAATCGATTGCCAACTAATTAAACCATTAAATACAACCTCAGTTCAAACACTAAATATATCACGAACTTTCCCCAAAACTTTCTCAACGATCTACACATCCGTATCGAACCAATAACTCCTATTCCCAAAATAACTATATTAAAGTCCCTCACAATCTCCTACTACAATTTAAAGTTAAGCGAGAAAGAAAAGTCAACAAGTCAAACCTGACATACACAGCGTTCTAACTGATAATCACTCAAAGTCACCTTAAATCCATAAACTACACTTAGATAGCATTTCTATCACATAGTAAAGTCAAGATCTAAAAGTCAACATAAAATTCAAACCATCAAATAGTCAACTATAGCCTAAAACGAGGAGATTTGAAGATTAAAACTCATACTTTTGATGAGCAGAGAGATGAAGCAGATGAAGCTAGATTCCACAAGATTTTGCCAAGAGAATGAAAAAATTTCAAGGGAATATTGAGGGGAGTAGTTCGGCCCTTGAGAAGAAAAAAGAGAAGATAAGATTTGGTTTTTGATGAATGGTGATAAGGATGAGGCTTAGTGGTGGTAGGTGAACATTTAAGTGGAGTTTAGGTCTCGTTTGGTTCACAATTTCGCTTCTCTTCTCGGTTTAACAACATAATTCGAACACGAGTCAAATTAAATTTCTATTCTCAAAATATATTATCGTTCAACCCATATTATCATTATTCGATTTAAAATTTTAACTAGTTCGTAAAAGCGCTCGGCCGGTGCTTCAAATCATATAAAAAAAACAATTTGCTTATACGAGCGGGTTATTTCATCACGGTAACCAAGCCCCAGACCATCGACTCCGCGGCTACGCAGCCAGCAGGTACTACTTTCGAATCCCGCGATATCAGCTCGATCGACTCGGCATTCGGGCCCGACTAAACGGCTCAATCAACAACATTCGAGGCTGCCTAAACACTCGATCAACTCGGCGTAAATCCGGTTCTCTGATAGATAAACATAATCAGCAACCTCGACACATGAGGAGAAAACTTATGCGTGTTAAAAGCTAACACGCTCTAAATAGCGAGTGCGAGGCAAAGCACCTGCATATACGGTATAAAGGCGATTCTGAATATCTGACTCAGCATCATGCTGACTCGTATACAAGCAAATCTTTACACTGACTCAGCCAACAAAACACTCTAAACATCAGAAATGACCAACGGCCGAGCACTTGTCTAACCACGGCTGAAGCTTACTTTCCAAGCATGATGACTCACAAAAATAACATACAATCCATATCCAACAGTAATTCATATTCAACCATAATCAACACAAAAATATACATACATATATACATTCACAATTTGGTAAGTTAATTTACACCCGTGAGATAATTACTCACCTTGGCTAGCAATATAATATACGCCTCGCCTATTTAGTCCACGTGCCTCTTCCGCGCTCAGCCTAACCGAAGCGCGATCAATTTGCAATTACAACTTACTACTATTTTAACTCCGATTTTTGTTCAATTTCCTAACTTTTCAACCCATTTTAGTTTCAAATTACCAACTTAAGCATATAGATTACTAATCGTGTTTAGATGACAAAATTAAAATAGCGAATGTCAACCATCCACTACTAAGCTCCATGTGTGCTTACGCCAACCAAAATACTAACATTTTTAAGCAATTTTTAATCAACCTAAATCATTTTCCTCGGCTAATTTATCCACTTATTAACAATCTTTAATCAAAACCCCCAAAATACTACTCACTTTGCAACTCGAATCCAACATAATGCGATAAAATAAAAATCAAAACATCTTCCAAAACAAACATATTAACGTCCAATAACATCATAATAAAATTTAAAAGGAATTTGGAAAAAAAGTGTGGTGGCTACCAAAATCAACATTTCAACCCCAAAAATCGATTAAATCACCTCAAATCACTTAATCCATGTTTTAGATGAAACACCATGCCATTTAAAGTCTGAAATTCCAAAAGTCAACAAAAGTCAAATTAAAAAGTCAACTCTCATAACTTAAGAAAAATATCCGCAAAGAAACACAAACTTTAGCACCTTGGTGTGTAGAAGTTGATGAGGAGAAAATGTTCAACAAATTTATAGAGCTTGAGCAATGGAAGAGAAGGAAAATGGAGGAACGGAATTTTTTTTTTCCATAGGAAATTTAAGCCCGACACAAAATGGGAAGAGGGTTTGGTGTGTTTTGGATGATGATGAATGAGGAAGGAGAGTTGGTGGTACATATTTAGTAAAAGTGTTAACTCCGTTTGATTTGCGGTTTGAAAACTTCGTGTCGGTTTAACAATATGACTGACGTACAACATTTACCCGAAATAATATGAAAATATCTTTATCACAGACGGATTCTTCAATTTGATATTCCGAATAGACACACAGGGATGCATTTTTGGTACATGAATTTTCGAAAATCGTCTTTTGAGTTGTTGACTTATTTTGCCTTTTAAAATGGTCCTTAACTTAAAAAAATGTTAGTCATATTGAAAATATGTATTTTTTGGAGGGAAAATTTCATAAAAGTTCAAGTGTCACTACAAGAAAAATTAACTTTTTATAGGCAATATTCGCAAAAGTTCATGTACCACTAAAGTTATTTCATATTTTTATGTGTAATTATAAAATTAGGTAAAATAAAATTAAAAATAAACCTTCCACCTCTATATCCTGAACCAGAGGCTACAATGACTTTTAGCAACCCATGCTTCCTTGTATTGAAGTTTTTAGAATGCATATTCCAAAAAATCCCTTACAGAAACTCCCTTGGTAAAATCCCTTGCAAAAACTAATCAGTGACTTGTTCATCTTTCATTGGTGACTTCAATTTAGAGTTTTAAACTAGGGGTGGGGTGGGATGGTTTGGAGAAGATGATGGGTTTGTTTTGGAATTTAATTTTGACTTTTGGTAAATATTTAATAGGGGTGAGTGTGTTAGAAATGGTATGGTTAGACTAATCAGAATAAATTAGTGAGTTTAATGAAAGTTATTTGATAAATTACTCACCAACCAAAGTGATTATCATCTTCCAAGAATTTCAGTCTTCATGGCTTTCGAAAGTTAGTGTCGAAATAAATCCCAATGTGCCTATGTGAAATGGTGAAATGTTTATGTGCTAAGTGAAATGTTCCCAATAATTCATATACTAGATGAAATTAAGCCAAATGAAAATAAAATTATTATTAGTTCTCACTTTGATAACCAAGATTATCTTTCTAGTTTTAATTTTTGTTTCAAAATCTTGTGGCACAATATAAAAAATTACAATTTTATATTTTCAATATGTTTTTTACTACTTTTCTTATTAAATTATCGACCAACCAATTATATAATTTCAATTAATTGTCATATTACATTTTGATATGCTTTTAGCTAATTTTATTTTCTTAAATACATTACACCTTAGCATGATTAGAAAATGAAGTAAAAAAGAAGCGAATAAATATCTTTTTGTGTATGAATAAATATACAAATATTACAACCTCAAAGCGACAAGATGAACATGTCTAAAACACATGAACCAGAAAATTGTACGAACAATAATGATTAAATTAATATGAAATAATTGAATCCATATTAATTCCAATATAACATAACCCATATGTATTATAGATATTATTACATATTATATTGATATTATTATAATAGATATATTATTATAATTTGGTATTATAACGATTTGATGTAATTATCGTTTTGCCTCTTTCCCCTTCTCTTTCCAATAAATAAAATAAGTTTATTTCTCGAGTTCAATTCGGTGACCACATCATTACAAACATTTTTTGAGAATTTCCAAAAGAAATCGACTCCATCAAGTTCAAAGTTTTTAATTCAAGCTTTCAATTTCGACTCAAATTGTGGGGAGAAAGTATTAAATTATATTATTAGATATTATATTGATATTATTGTATTAGATACATTATTATAATTTGGGATTATTATGATTTGATGTAATCATAATAATTATATTACTCCCTCTCTTTTCATAATCTATCATCAATACGACACCTATGGAAAGAGAAATCAAGCCAGAGTTTGTCACATTGTTTGAGTGCTTAAACTAAATCTTACCTACTACAAAACTAGAATTTCAACATTGTTTGAGTGCTTAAACTAAATCTTACCTACTACAAAACTAGAATTTCAACTGAATTTCTGTTGAAATGTATATATTGTTGAAGTTATGGGGCATTGATATTTAAAAAGGCACTAATAATTATTCCTAAAATGACTACAATAAAAGGAATGGAAATGATTTTCTTAATGGCAATGGTTGCGGCATTAGCCATGTTGGGGACCACAACGGCACAAACTACACATCAAGTAGGGGAGGCTACTGGCTGGGTTGTGCCACCTGGCAGCGCCGCTGCATATGCCTCTTGGACTTCCACAAAAACTTTCAGAGTTGGTGACATTCTTGGTACGTATGTTCCATCGAACTTTGTTAGGCTTTGTTCATAACACGTGATATATTACTCATAATAATAAGATTTTAGGTTTTGTTCGTATGTCCATATGTGTATAATTGTTTCTTTGTCTGCCTTTAACAATGGAGAAACGTGGATGCCTTTAACAATTAAAATTGAAACTTCTTTAATTCTGACTCTTTAAAATTTGAACTTGACAATCTCTTTTTGATAGTGGAACTAAATATTACGGAATATATGATAAGCAATAACTGGGTTGTTCATTTTGTTGTAACATGAAGATTTTGTTGTTCAGTTTTCAACTTTAGCACTGGAACTCACAATGTAGCAGAGGTCACCAAAGACGCCTTTGATAATTGCAACATCTCAAGTCCAATCTCAGTATCAACAACCAGTCCCACAACAATCACACTGAGCTCCCCCGGAGACCATTTCTATATTTGCACAATTTCTGATCATTGTGGTTTTGGTCAGAAATTAGGCATCAATTGCCTATGAAGGTTTAGGAATGATAGTTCTATTGATGTTCTCAGAAGAACACAACTAAAAAACAAATTTGCTACAGTACTTAATGAGATTAAAGTACAAGTTAGCTATATTTACTGGGAGTCTCGCAACCATATCTACAATTAACTGTTAAATTCTTCATATTTAAAATTTTATATACATACGCATGTCATTATTAAAGTACAAGTTATTAGCTATATTTACTGGGAGTCTTGCGACCATATCTAAAATTTTATATACACACGCATGTCAATTTAATATTACTATATCGAGCATCAACAATATGCCCCCTTAATGGCTTAATGTAATGTGTTGGATGTAGAAATCACACCAGTGCATCGCTTTGACTGCTAAATTTATTAGTCCTCAACTGCCTGGTTCAAGAACACAAGAAAAAATATGGCAAATAAAAAGGAATGGCGCAATGTTAAAGCTCATGACTCCAATTTCCTTGAAAACAATTAGATGAGTAAGATACATTTTAAACTCATTTTAAAAATTATATACGAATATTCGAGAAGTTGATTGAGTTTATAAATCGTTAAATACATAACGTATATAAAAGCGTGAATAAAAGTTGTGTTTTTTAAAACTTCGCTTTATCGATATGCAAATTCGCAATTCTATACAAAAATACAAATGTTAGGAGTTAATAGGGAATTAGCTTCTTCTTTCACTTGATTTTTTTTTTTTGATTTAGCCGATTTTTGATGTTTTTAAATATATCGATGGAGCTTTTGTTATCGATTGTGCTTAAAGCATATGTTGAAATGTTGATAAAAATAATATTATGAAGCTATTTTAATAGAATCTAATAATATAAGCTTTATATTTATTAAAATAATAAGTAATTACTAATTAATAGTCGAAATTTCGCTCGATATACGAAGAAAGCGTCCCCAATAAGAAAATGGAGAGTAGTATTAAATATTAAATGCATCACTTTTACTCTTCTGGCATATATGTAAGATTCCTTGATTGGAAGAGAATCATCGGCCAGCGTCACGTGCGGTTTTGAGGTTATCATCGTATAAAATTTGATATATACTTTATTTAATGAACTTTGTTTATCATCTGGAGTGCATGTTTAATGATTGAAATATATCGTTGAATAATAAATTATTTTTCTTTCGAGACTTCTTTGTATAACTTTTCATGATTTATTTAACTGAGAATATGTCTCGTATATTATATATTATTAATTTATTCTTTCATTTCGTATTATGATTTTTACTTATCGTATGTCATTTTTAATCTTTAATAATTGATGTTAGTTAAATAATAATACGGAGTATGTTTTATATAGAACTATTGTTATTATTATTATTATATATATAATAAGTGTTTGTTAAATAATGATATATTTTTTGTAGAATTATTATTATTATTTATTATGTAGAACTATTATTATTATTATTATAATAGATACTCCGTATTAGTTAAATAAGCATATATTTTGAGTAGAATTATTATTATTATTATTGTTATTTAATTCCATACAAATATGAATTTTTATATATTGAAATTCACAAGAAATTTAAATTTTTATTTTAAAATAAATGCAGGATTTAATAGGCGTACATATGATAAATAATTAAGAGTGATCTTAATTGATGATCCCGTTAGATATTTAGTTAAGGATGAGGAAGGCGTAGAGGAATTGTCAAAGTAATATTCGTGTCTGCATGAGCGTCTGGGTGTCGTATAGTATCTACCGATGAATATCGTATTTTATTATAATTTTTATATTATATTTAAGAGGATTGTTATGATCAAAGTATCCACTTCAAAAATAAAAATATTAATTGGGAAAAAAATTGAAAGGTGTAAGTTTTAGGAGTTTTAGAATGTTTTCAAATTAAAAGCGTGAAAATATTATCGAATATTGGAGAAATCGATCGCATCTGGGTACATCATGGCGGCTCCTCTTAGTGATTCTGAATATCAGGAAAAGTACGTTAGAATTGCATTCGATGTAAGACGTATTTGCGTCAGCGTTTATATATATTTTGCTCCAGGATTACCGTTGTCGCTTCAAACTTGAAAAATCAATATTTCAAATATCTCAATAGAAATTTTAGGATAAAATTAAATTTGAAAAAGTATAATATATTATATATGGGTGTTGAATGAAAGATCTTTTTAATTTATATTTGAATATGATGAAAGATATTTATTTATTTGATTTATATATTTTTTATATAATTGAAAAAAGACTAAAAATGAGGGAAGAAAAAAATTAATTGTGAAATAGGGAAAATATAAATTTATGGGGTCAATATGGTGAGATAATAATTTTACGTGGACCCATCCTATTTTAACAAAGTTGAAAAGGCAATAATTTTTTCATTTTGGTAGAGGTAAAAGTTCCTAAACTTTTATTACCAACTTTTAATACAATTAAATTATATATAGGCTTCAATATTTAATTAATGTTATGTAAATTAGAGTCCTATCAGATTAGGAGTGACTTTAATACTACAATCAGTTCTTTTTAGTAGAAAATTAAGGAAAATTAAGTAATTACTATGTATAACTTAAAGACGTTTCAGCAATTTTGACACATGTTAGTAATATTGTTAGAAGAAAATTATGTTTCAATAATTTGAAGACATATTAGTAATAATGTTAGTAATTGTTAGACGTATTAGATGTTTCTAAGAATATTACACACACCCAAATAGTATTGGGTTTGTGTAGTAGTTAGAAAGTTTTATTAAGGACAAAATTGTCATTTCACTAAAAAAATTACTATTCTGGTGTGTGTATAGTGTTCGGCAGCTGCCATGGTGCCTTCTTTGTCTTGATCATGTTGACTAACTGTAGTGAATCCACTTCTATATCCATATGCTTATGCCCCTGACCTGCACAAATTCGTAAGCAGCTGAACAATGCTTCCACTTCGGCCTGTATCGGAGAGGTACATGATCCCTATAAACCCAATGCCATAACCAGATGACCTTGATCATTTCTGAGGATGCCTCCATATCCAGCTCTGCCCCCTTATAGGAGGCATCAATGTTTAATTTATGGGTGCCTGCTGCTGGTTTTTCCCACTTATACAATGTAGGTACTTTCTTTGATGTGACCAAAACATGAACTCCCAATAGTGCTGTGAGAAATGAATCTCCAGTCCAGAACTTTGGCTGTGTCATATTTGCCTTGGAGTTGACCTGCAAAATATTGTGAACTCTGCGGCATATGTTATCCAGAGAGTAGTTGGCTGAGTCATGTTTAGCCTTATTCCTAGCCTCCCACAGTGCCCAAAAAATAATGATTGGCAAAACTTGCATGATGTGCCCTGCTGTGCTAACTGAAAGCGACCATGTTGTAATGACCTGCTGCACCGAGCTAACTCCTGAGTTTCTTATACCAACAAGCCCAGCAAAATATGCCCAAACCTGCTTTGCAATGGGGTTGGTGAGAAAGATATGCTCCAGAGTCTCTACCTGAGCACAACAATAACATTTGGACGCTATAGCTATGCCCCTTTTCATCATGATCTCATCAGCAGGCAACCACCCCTGTAACAACCTCCATACAAGAAAGGACATCTTTCGTGGTATATTATTGTGCTAGAGCACAGAAAAAATTGGAGATTGTGGGTGATGTTGTCTTCCCTCTTCATATGCCACTTTAAATGAGAATTGACCATCTTGCGAGCCTTTCCAAATAATCTCATCAGAACTCCCTTGATTGATGTAGATATCTGTTACCATCCTCACATGTTCGGGAGTCAAAAGCCTACTGAGCTGAATCAAATCCCACTGACCATTCGACCATAAATCCTTAACTTTAGTACCTCCATTCTTGTCTGGATAAAAATTGCACAAAGGCCCAATCTCCATCAAGAATCCAGCCAAAATCTGAGTACCTTCCCCCAGCTGCCAGTGAATACTCTCCTCTGCAACATGCCTTACTTTTAGCAGATTTTTCCACACCCTAGAATGCGCAGGATGAACCGGAGCAAGCTTAGGATGCCATTTCCTGCAATACTTGGCCAACATGAATCGGCTCCAGAGACATTTGCCCTCCCTTAGCCTAAACCATGATTTTTGCATAAAAGTCGAATGAATCTCCTCCATCGATCTAAAATTAAGACCGCCTTCTTCAAATGGTGCGCACACCTTCGACCATTGACACCATGGCAATCCATCCCATAAAAATTTATTAAATAGCCTCTCAAGCTTCGTCTGAATCTCCATCGGCATCTTCATCACTTGCAGATAATAGGTTGGGAGAGTAGTTAGCACCGACTGCAACAAAGTAATTCTTCCTCCATAGGATAAGAAATTAGAGTTCCAAGAAGCTAATTTTCCTCTAATCTTTTCCAGCAATTCATCAAAAAGAAAATTTTGTTTCTTCGCTTTATAAATTGGTATTCCCAAATATTTGAATGGAGCCTCACTTTTCCTAAACCCCGTGGCCCCACAATGGTTCCCCTAACATTCGCAGCTTTTGAGGATAGTATACATGAGCTTTTGTCTTTGTTTATTAGCTGCCCTGAGATGTCTTGGTAATGATCCAAGAACTTCATTAATTTCGAAAGTGAGCTTTTCAAACCATTAGTGAATATAATCACATCATCAGCAAATGCTAAAGAGGAGACCGTAACACTACATCCACATTGATAAGCAAGTTCTGGGCATTTTATGTACAACTGTGTGAGTCCCCTCCGCAGATATTCCTCAGCTAAAATGAACAGGACCGGAGATAAAGGATCCTCTTGCCTAACTCCCTTGTCAGATTTAAAAAGAACCCCATGGGTTTGCGCATTAATTAGAACTGAAAGCAGAGTTATTATCACGGCGTGTATTGTATACGTAGAGGCCCAATAGAGCGGGCTATCTGAAATAGCTTGTGAATAAGCAATCTGGCTTCGTATGTAAGTTACGCAAGCGATTCTGGCAAGAGAATGACAATTCTGACGAAATGAAAGCCAGGATGAATTAAATGTTTCTGTGACTTTCGCTTAAAGCTTATTCGGCCTCTTCGCCGATCAAGGCCGTGAGACATGCATTCTGGGATAAAATGGCGCCAGCGATCGGAGCATTGTAACATGAGCCGTCGGCCAGGCAGCACTACGAGCGAGTATCGCTTGAACAAAAACCCTTAATGTATTAAAAATTTATATGTAGAGGCTGCTTCAAAAACAAAATGTCTTTATGTATTAAGGTCTTATTCATACTTAATGGCTTGAATAAAAGCGTATGTAGCTAGTTTGATTTGAATGCCAAATCAAATTCGGTTGAGTTTGAAATATGTAAGCAGAACTCAACGAAGCGAAATTAAACTCGCTGACCTCGGGCTACGTTAAGTGTCGTGGGTCGCTTGTAGCTAGCGCGCTTTGAGCACTTGATTTCCGAACTTCATTCTGCGGTTCTGCGCCCTGCGGGCGGCGGCGTAGACATTTTTGCATAAGTAGTCAATGTCAGCATTACTAAGAAAGACTCTTTTAGGAGCGCTTTTCTTATAAAGTGTCGCTCTCATGTTTTCTAAATCCAGTAGTGCAATGCGATTTTTTTAAACTTTATGGTTTGATCCCGTCTTTCTTGTGGCTTTCATTGTGAATAAATGAGAGGCAAATTTTTGGATTAGCAATCTTTCTAATATTCTCTTTTGTAATCGGCAAATCCACGCTGAATCAAATTTGTATTGAACAAAATCGATAAAACCGATATCCCCGGGATACAAATTTAAAAGATTTTGACTTGATAATCGGTGATAGAACGGCAGCCGGAATTCTGCGTAGGATAGGTAGGTGTGATGGCCTTGGAACCTTCACTTGTGTACGCCTTCATTTACATTCGCAGACATAGTAGGCGATGTCTTGGAACTAATCACTTTGGTAGCGAATGATGACATCTTGTAGCGAGGTTTCGTCCCAACTACGTATCGGTTACCATTATTGTGTCGGTTAGGCATGGAGCGCGTCTGCGGGGATTACGTGAGTTGTGGGTGAAATCGCCCTCCGAGCATTTCTCTTCCAAACCCTTCTTTTGCTTCGCGTATGTGACTCTTCGTATTCTTCGGGTAACCGCCCCACTCCTTGATGTCTGCATCAAGTCATTAAAAGCGTAGCTTAACGCACCTACGGGTATCATTTGTCTCGTCTGAGCAGGGTAAGGGAAATCCCAGCGGTAATCTACTAATCTGATATGAGCCGGTTGTCCACTTGGGGCACGAGATGCTGGGATCTCAGGTCAGCTGAGGTAGGGTTATTAAGCTCGTTAAGTATTTTTTCTCGAGGGTTTTGATCCACGTTCCTTTTAGATGAATTCTCGACTAATTAACTTATTAACCCATTGAGTCGATGGATCTATTTATGTTATCCTTTGATCTTTTACATGATCAACGGTGATAACTCGATTGAGAGTAATTGTCGATGGTATTTATAATGTCGTCACGACGAATTATGCCGACTTACCGTTATATAAGTGGTTGCGTGCCTCCCGATTCTTGGCTTCGTTGTCCTTGATATATGCAAAATTAATTTGGTTTTTTCCACTCTAGTATCCTCGAAATTACCTTAACTATTAAACCCCAACTGACTTGTCTAAAATGATGAACTTCGGACTCCGTCGTGGATCGACAATTAACGTTTGTTTGAGGACTTCCATGCTTGGCGGTACGCAGCCTAAAGTGAACACGTATCCGGCTAGTAGCCATTGAATCGCAGTGTCGGAGATCGATTTGCGTCCGTGTGCCCACCAGTGCAATTTGGATACTTGGCATTATGAGTCACGGCAGTAATCCAGAGTATGTCTCGAGTATATGCTAGATGCATGGCTTCGATGATCATTTACTCGGATTGCTTTCATTATGTCTGCTCAATTTCAACTGCCCGAATAAGGTATGTCAGGTCTGAAATCTGACTCGTCAGTGCATGAGACTCACGATAACTTGAGAATACTCAAGTTGGAACCTGCTTTCCTTTTATTCTTCGTGAGGTATCGATATTCATCCTTGGAGTTGGACATTCTCCCAATCATCTTGGCAAAATTTTCCGATTTTATCGACATAGTGTGATTGGGTTAGCAATGAACCGTTAGGGTTCTCGCGTCACGGACTCCCGAAATTAGATTTGCTTGTCCATGTCGCCGTATCGAGCATGGAGTTCAGCATCTTTATTGAGGTTGAATCATCTTTTGATTGCTACCCGACAATAAGCGTAATAAATCCAGCGTCTGGCAATTACGTATCCTCTACAGTGGATTTTACATAAACACGCTTACAGCCAAAGCACTTATTGATTTTTAAATCCGCTCGAAAGTAATGTCTAGCACATCCAAGTTCTCGTGCCGTTGTTTAGAGGCGCTTGTTTTAGCAATACAAAAGATTTGACAAGTCGGAAAGCATACTTTGCTCTCTTTATGCAGGCCTATAAAGGCACAAGGGTTGTTCCATACATAAAATTTCTTCATCTAATTCTCCGTTTAAGAAAACTACATTTATTCACGTCCGTTTGATGTGCATCCCAAGTGCCTTGATGAGGCAATTGCCGGGGATAATCCTAATGGATGTTATCGCATCATTGGGAGAATAAGTATCAAAATAGTCTAGTCCTTCTTTTTGTCTATTCCTCTGAATGACTAGTCTGCTTTTGTACTTATCTATCATCGTCGACTTTTCATTTCCTCTTAAAAAAATCTATTTAGTTTTAAAGCACTTTAAATCTGGCGGAAGATCACGATTCCCGAAGTGTGATTACGTAAAAATTGAATGTTCAACTTAAATATAAACTTTCCTTCAAAGTGGATCATCAGTTGAAATAACTGACCCTTGGTAAGTTTGAGTTCACTCTAGTATATACGTTACAAAATCCCGAGAACCAAAATATACCGACATAGCCGCTTTACTCACGTCGAGGTTAACTTGGCCTCGTAAACTTACTTGCGACTATCCGTAGTCTCGGTATAGAAAGGCCATTTACCCTCGGGTTCGTGTGTCCTTTTAGATCTTCGAAGCACTTTCACTGGAATTTCATCGGGAAGAGATGTTCGAAGGCGTGACATTCCGGGACTCTAATATTGTATTCTTGTTCACTCGTGAATTGTCGCTCTTATGAACCAAAGAAACCGATATCTTGATACTATTTTGAGCGTATCAAATAAAATTGCATCAATGGATTTTAGGACGTAGTCACTGTTTAGGAGGAGGTAACATGACGCCCATGAGAACACCCCATGACGAAGATATTTGTAGGTTGGTGCTCTGCAGCACTGAACAATTCAAATGGGATTTTGTCACCGTCTTTAGGAATTTTGTTGAGGTAGTTAGGCTGTCGTCTCAGCTTCCTACGCGTTGGCCAAGGTAAATGCAGACTTATCAACCAGGCATTCGTAAATCTCTTTCAATGATGGAGATTTTTCTTTCGGCTGATCCATTCGATTGAGGAATATGGTGGGGAATAGCAAACGAACAATACCGCTCAAAACAAAATTGACGAATGGTGAGGCATCTTCATGCTCTATGCATTTCGCACTACTTTTATCTTTTCACCGAAAGTTGATTTTCAACTTCTTAACATAAAAGTGCAAATTTGTCGATTGCCTCATTTTACTTTTCATAGTATACATAGCAAAATTTTGTACAATCATGTACAAAATCGTTTCCACGCTGGATTGAGCGGGCTCGTATCGCGAGCGTCGGCCGAAACAGATCGAGAGGCTTATTATTTAGCTTGGCGGTTGGAAATGTTGCTCTCCTCGATTTTAGCCAACATACGTTCACACTTGTAATCCTTATCGATAAATTCATTAGGTATGTGATTTAACTTGATCATTAACCCCATGAAAAGAATTAGAGTTCGCGTATCTTTAACCTATTATGCCATAAATTAAGTCTTCCATGACGTAAAGCTGATATTATTTTTTATTCATCTTGTTTGGCAACCATTACATTCATTTTGAAAAAGACCATTTATGTAGCCTTTTCAAAAACATGCCGACTTAGAAGTACAACTTTATGAGACTCGGTACAAGTTTAAACCCGTGTTTGATAAAGTAAAAAGAACCCGGGCAAGGTTAACTGCCCAAGTTACGGGACATCTGAAAGTATTCTTGATGTGACTTCGCTTCCCGAGGGGTAAATTACCATTATGCATGATTCTTTCTCACTTGATGTTGGAGGTTGCATTGTCGCCATGTACATCTTACCGCCGTTCGCCTTGAGAGTGGCTTGAAAGTATGAGAAGTGATATTTGACCGAACAAACATGCACAATGGCGCGGTATCGATCAGCGCTCTTGTGGAGTTCGTGCCCATAAAGTTCGCCTCGAGAAATCACGGTAAAACAAGTTGATCTCGTCGATTCTTTGGTGAAACCACATTAAGCATCTTTTTCCATTGTTACTTCTTGCTTTTACACTTTCGGGGCTTTATGACCGCGTTTATTTATAATTATGTAGCACTTATCCAACCTTGAAGGAATTTCCTTGAGAAGCCGAACATTTTCTTGTTTCCACTTAGGTGCAAAATCATTCTTAGCCGTCCCGCGAAGACATCGAAGAAGACCCCAGGTGTTCCACCCGGCATTGCGCCCAGACTCTCGCGGAGGAGTTGGGATAAGCTTGATCCGCGATCCCGGCGCTTCACTGTTGCCACTTACATTACCGGCGAACAAATAATTGCGACATGTTCAAATCCTTTACGACACGTACTTCAAATAGTTCTTGATAATATCCAAGATGATGGCAATTTCTCGATTACATAATGACCTTGAACATTTCATTCCAAGACCATTCCGCCCCGACTTGAAGCTCGTGGAAGACGACACCAGTTCTCAGCGTCGTCAATTTGATTTTCATCCACCGTTTGGCAGTTGAGAAATCTTCCCCTGATAAATTTCTTGGACTTAAGAAAAAGTCGTCCCAACCCAATTTGTTTTGTAGTAGCGTATGTTTTATATAAAAGCTATACAAACATCATCAGGCAAATAAGTCCAGCGAATAATTGCGATTTCGAATAATCGGGTATGCCAAAGAGGATTAAGCATGACCAAACTCGAACACCGTAAATCTTGAGCGAGTAGGAGGTTTTTACCCGACCAAAGAGCCGGATTCTTGAGTTCAATTCGTGAGATAGAGCATCAACATTCTCCACGCTTTTCAAATTAAATGGGAGAAAACCGGGGTCTTAGGTTGATCGTTTTTGCGTCGCGGGAACATTTGGAGGTTGAGGAAGCGATATAGCGTGGTATAGTGGCGGAGCAATTCTAGAACCGCGCGGTAGGGCGGCAACAGCGAGAACAATGCGAGAAGCGATTACGGGAACATAGGGAGAAGTGTGACCAGCCCACGGACAAGCCAATGGAGCAGTTTGACAATCAGCTTGCCGCTTAATCCAATCAGTGACATGGCCAGGAAAATTGACCATCGCTCGCGTTCACCGCCCAGATGTATCAGCAGTTCCTTGCAGTTGTTGTGTGTAGCTCCGTCGAATCACGTTTTTTAGGCACAGCAAGGAGCTAATAGAAAGCAGGAACTATACAACAAAACTTTTCAAATAAACAATACAAAGCATGCGAAAGTTAGGCAAGCGATTACAAAAAGCGAGACAAAGCAATTGAAATGAAAACGGATCAGTCACGTTTGCAATGACGCTTTCCTTAAAAGCGTGTCGACTCTTTCACTTGGTGCTAGGGCGACGAGCCGTATGCTTCCCGGATAAAACCACCTCGCGTCGAACTGGCTGGCGCTATGAACCCGTCCCGGCGAACCCCTGCGAGGCTTGAAGGTATCACTTGAACAAAAACGATGGGAAAGAGAGAGATGGGAGCTCTCGGATTGCATGGTATGTGTTTTTCTTTTTTGATTTCTTGTGTCTGTAGGCGATGGATCATTCAAGTATATGTGAAATTTTAAACAAAAGCGTCTTACGTGATAAGATTGCCTTAAAGCACCATAATGGGCAAATAAAAAGCATTAATAGCTGCCGTTTGATTTGAATGCCGTCAGTCGATTCAAGTTTGAAATGTGCAAGAACTCGACCGGAAATTAAGGATTGGCTCGCGCGAGGCCCTTTTCGAGAACTACGTTAGGTGTCCTTGGTCTATTGGCCTTGTAGCGCTGTTCTGCTTGATTTCGAGCTCGTTACGGTTCTGCCCCATAGCGGGCGCTTGGCGTAGACATTTTTGCGTAAGTAGTCGAATCACGTTACTAAAGTCTTGAGAGGAGCCTTGCTTATAAAAGTGTAATAAGCTCGCTCTGCGTCGATGTGAGTACGACAGATTTTTTCAAACTTTATGGTTTGATCCATGCTTTCTTGTAATTTCCGTTGACAAATGAGAGAGGCAAATTTTGGATTCCTGGCCGCTCCCCAATGATATAACTTTTATACTCCAAGCGCCCTCATTTGTCGAAAAGCGAATTTGCTAAGAACTTCTTTGTAGTAATCTCAAGAGGCAGCCCAGCCAAGAGGCAATAATATTATAATTTTATTTGGGGTTAGAAGTTAAGTTTATGTTCGAGGTTGTGTTGTTAAGCGGGGCGAGCAAGCTGGCAGAAACCAAACGAGGGGCTCAGAACCTGACTCTGAAATATCTTGCACGAAACTCCGTATTCTTTGATGCATGCATGCTGCATCCACAAAAATCCGCCTGCTTTCCACGTTTTGGGGCGAGATCGGCTCCGCTCCCCTCGGATTTTTTCTTCCATTTTCTTCCTGCATCTTGAAAGCTTTATTACTAAAATTCTTGGAATTTTTCCCATGTCATCATACATGTTTTTAAGGTGAATATTCGAACCTTTAGGAGTATTCGTAGTCTTGAGGATGTTGACTTTGATAGTGAGTTGATCTTGGGTTTTGAAGTTGATAATGGTATAGAATCGCCATCCCAGGCTTAGATATGGTATAAGAGTGATGCTTAATCGATTTATGGGGTTGAAATGTGTTATAGTTGACTCATTGAATTTTGTTGACTTTTTAAAAGCGGTTTAATATGGTATAAGTGTCTTTTTGGACTTTTATTATAGTTAACTTTTGAGGTGAAGGTTGTGATACATATGTGATTAGAGAATATTAGGATAAAATGAGTTTTATGAAGTTTGAGTAGTTAAATGGTTTGAGATTAAGATAGTTAGAAATGGGATGATTAGTTGTTAATATCGAACTTTATGGTTTTTGAAGTTAGTAATTGGAACTCAATAAAATTAAAATGGAAAGTTGTGAAGACTTAAAGTTAGATAATGTTATAATGGGAACTTTCGTTGGGTTATTTTGGGAATTATAAATATGAGATAAAATATATATAGAGTAGAATGCTATATTACTAGTTGTATATTATAAGTAGTAATTATAATTTTGAATGCTCGTTTAGGCGTTGATCGTAGGAAGGTCCGTTGTTGCGGGTTTTTATATAGTAGCCGAGGTGAGTATCTATTTATGAGTGTTGATTAAGCTACTTCGTTAAGGATATGTATGTGTATGTACATGTGATTTTGTGTTAAATTATATGTTGAATATGCGTTGTGGGTTGAGTTGTTGGGTTAATGCATTGGTCTCGTAGTCGTATAGGTGTTTTTGAGGTGATGTTAGTCGTATTAGGAAGAGTTGTATATGAGGTTGATGGTGTTTGTTGAGTTGTGTCCGGTATTTGCCTCACGCCGGTATAAGTATGGCGTTTTGCTTCGTACCTGCGTTACCGATTCGGTGATAAAACATAATAGAAGCGGGCATAGTTTACCACTGCAGGTTGAGGTTAATTATATGTGCATTAGTTGTAGAAATCGGGACTTATATTGAGTTGTTGAGCTAATAAAGTTGTTGAGTTGTTGAGTTGATAAAGTTGTTGAGTTGATTGTGTTCTTCGAGTTGATTAGTTGTTAAGTTGTGAATATCGTCATTCTGGGAGTTGATAGAGTAAGGCCAGTGATTGTTCAGCATTATTGCGGTGTTTCTTGAAATACGTATATTATTGTTGATTGCCGTCATCTTGGGAATCTTATGCTAGGCGAATGTATGAACATACGTAAATGATAATGAAATTGCTAATGACTTCGTAGTAAGATCTTAAGTTGAATAATATTATGTACTCTTTATGCTCATTGTCTTGATATAAATGCACTTTGATGCCAATTTATCTGCGTGATTGGAGGTTAATTTCATTCTTGAGATATATTTTCACTGAGCCGCTTTAAATTATTATTTATGGGCGTGATTTCGTGCTAGGTTGGCAATTGGTCTTTATTCGTCTTCGGGCTTGTTACGGTGATTGTGCTTTAGAGCACAGGTGGCGGCGTGTTATTTTGTTTTGGATTATGAATTCGGTTGTCTATATAGTTGTCATTTTTGGGATTTCTGGTTGTTGTATGTTGATTGTTGTACTTGGGAGATATGTTGTTATGCGTTGGTTGCTATTTGTGGTTAGAATCCATGATGGATTCTTTTTTCTTAAAAAATTATTTTGTCCAGTTGCGTATTGTTTATTGAGTTACCCCCGAGGCTGGTGTCTTTTTAAAATTGAGCCGTCCAGTCGATTAGTGACCACGAATTGTCCGGGATTTGGGACGGTCCCAACATAGGAAACAGAGCTGGGGCGGTCGTTCTGTCGTAAGCGTAGGTTTCATATTCTTTGGTTATGCAGTAGTTATATGTCACATTTGGGTTGTGTTCTTTGAGTTGTTTGGTTGAGTCTTTTTCTGGAGTCTAAGTCTTTCTTTCGTTTTAAGTAGGCGTAGGGGATCTTGCCAAAGTGGAGGCAGTAGAGGGACCGTCAGCGGAGGTGCAGAGTGGTAGGCCGTGGAGTTGTGGGCGCGAAGTGAGCCCGGTGTGGGCAACAGAGTTCCGAATGCGCTTGATTTCTGAATTGACCACATTGGCATTCTTTGATTCACGTATTGAGGAGGATTTGAGTACGTACGCGGATAGCGATCCAGCGGGGAGAGTGATATTGAGTAAGCTTTTTGACCCCGGTTCTGAAGAGAATCCCAGAATTAGCGGTGTAGGATTCACGATTGATGCCTTGAGTTTATTTGAGATTTGGAGACCATTTTAAGCCCGTATGTATTGAGGGTGAGATGAGGGGAGTCAAGTTCACTTCTGAGGCGCATGAGAGTGCTCGCGATTAGAGGTGGGGTAACTACATTATCTCGGCGTTGCTAGAGGGAGGACCGGGTGACTTAGGGGTGACTTTGTTCACTTATTTGTTTTTAGAAGAGGATCGATTTTGATGACTCGGGGTGATCGATCTGGTGAGGGAGTCTGAGGCCGATTTAGTGAGTTATGTCGCTTTCACTTTCGGTGTCTGCTGGCCAGGAGCAGGAGGATTCGCGGATTCGAGAAGGGGTTGATATGGAGTCGCCGCGTATATCTTTGATGACTTTCAACGGTTTCACTGAGGCAATGCATTGAAAGTAGAGATGGAATTAGGTGAGCACGAGGCGGAAGGGTAGAAGAGATGCAGCGGGAGCGTCCAGTCACAGTGGATCGTCAGTTCGAGTTCGAGAGGAGGACACTTTCAGCCATTTCGCCAATTTCGAAGTCGTTCGGTCGCCGTTTGCAGAAGTGATACGGAGGCTTGCTTGGGTACGGTATGCTGTCGGATCACGGTGGATCTTAGAGGGGTGTCACCAGGGTTCGAGTGACATTCCGTTGTGGGCAGATGGGTCATAGAATGCAGGATTGTCGGGAGAGAGAGATAATTTTCTTTTCGATGTCGTGATCTGGACACGTGCGAAGGTATCCTCGAGTATTCGAGTGGGAGCCGGTACATCTTCAGCCGGCCCGGTCTGTGGGAGGGAGGGTATGCGTAGGGGCGAGAAGGATGGCGATTTGGAGGCCGCGGAGGGTAAGCGTCGCGGAGTTGGAGTTACCAGGGAGCGCGGCCAGGCCGGTGCCAGGCGGTCAGTGCCGTTCTTCGATAGGAGGCCATGCTCTGAGGGTCGTGGCGAGGTACCTTTTGTTATGATCGGGCTAGGGTGCCACCGTGCAGAATACTTCGTTCTTTTTCCGGGTTTTGTGGATATCTACCTTTATGTCGAGTCTTTCTTTGTTCCCCACTTAATATTATGACACCGGTTAGGAGGAGGTCGGTTGAGGTTAGACATGTGATTGTCCACTTAAGAGTGAGTAATTAATTATTAGTTATTGGATACACTTCCGTTTGAATTAGTAGATTTTGATCTTATCTTGGGAATGGGTAGTTGGGGAGACATCGTGCCAAAATTATTTGCCGCGCCGAGGAATTATTTTTGCGAGTCACAGGTAGACGATGTGTATTTGAGGAGATGGAAGATTCTTCCATCGAGAGTTTTATTCGGCGCTAGAGGCCGGGGAAGTTGATGAAGAAAGGTTGTGTTGAATTATCCCAGGGTATGTGTGATGGAAGCTTGGAGAGAGAGGAGAACAAGTTAGAAGATGTTTTCCAGAAGTTGCCGGGTTTACACGCGGAGAGAGAAGTGGGTTTGCGATTGAGGTAGTTGCAGATGCTACTTACCCGATCTCTATTAGCCGTATAGAATGGCTCACTTGAGTTGAGAGAGTTGAAGACTTCGATTCACGGGAACTACTTGTGAGGGTTTAATCGGACAGTGTTTCTCAGGTAAGTGCGCCGGTTACGTTTGTAGAAAAGAAAGAAGTTGTCAAAAATTGACTACGAGCCGATTGAATAAAGTGACCATCAAGAACCGGCATTATCCGTTCTTAGAGATAGATGATTTATTTGACAGTTAGAGGGGTGCGAGTATTTTCGAAGGTGATTTGAGATCCGGGTACTGATTGAGGATTAAGAGGAGGGTGACATTCGAAATGAAGCCTTTTGATCCGGTATGGGCAACATGAGTTTATGGTAATGCCATTTAGGTTGACTAATCTTGGCGTTATGGGTAATGAAGCGTGTATTTAAGGGGAGTTCACCGACAAATTTGTGATTGTGTATATTGATGATATTACATTCTACTCGAGTGATCTTGGAGGAGGCGCGAGAGGCGCTTCTTGGTTGTGTTGGAGGCATTGAGGCCGGCGCTTGATTGTACTCTGGTTTAGTAAATGTGAGATTACGGTTAGAGAAAGTACGAGTTCTTGGGCCATGTTATATCCGGTGAAGGTATTTGTGTTGACCTCGGAGGAAGGTGGAGGTGTGAGTAATTGGGAGGCGACTACGAGTGTGAGCGAGGTGAGGGAGGCTTCTTTGGGTTTGGTGCAGGTGTTCTGCAGGGAGGGTTTATCGAGGAAGTTTCGTTGATTGCTACTCAGATGACCGGGTTGACCCGGGAAGGAGATCCACTTTTATTTGGGATGAGGGATTGTGAGGCGTTTGAGGAGTGAGAGTCGAGAGTTGACTCTTCTTGTGGGTTTCCAGGTACCGTCAGGGTCTGAGGGAGTTTTAGAGTGATCACATAGTGATCTTCGCGCGGGGTTGGGTGTGTGTTGATCACGAGGAATGGGAGGAGTGATTTCTTAATAGCCGATAGTTGAGGAACCACTGGAGAAACTACGGACCCGTGATCTTGAGTTAGCGTGATTGTTTAACGTTGAAGGCGTGGGCATTCTTTGTATGGGGTTAGATGCGGAATTTCACGATCCTGAAATGCGAAATATCTGAAGCCTTGAAAAGAGACACGAATTTGAAGCGAGAGGGAGATGGATAGAGTTTATCGGCGACTATGATGTGACAATCGAATATCGCCCCGGGGAAGCGAATGTAGTAGGACATCTTTCTGAGTCGGAAGAGCGAAGGAGCAGCGAGATGGAAAGCGACTTGGAGTTGAACTTTGATATTGGCACCCAATGGTGAGTTGTTGGCTTATGTGAAGGTTAATAGGTACTCTTTGTGGAAGTATCTTGGAGTTCTGTGACATGAGAGAGGCAACTATAGAATATCCGGTAGGGGAAGTAAGAAATAGAGGGCAAATGGGTTTTTTTTTTTTTTTTTTTTTTTTTTTTTTTTTTTTTTTTTTTTTTTTTTTTTTTTTTTTTTTTTTTTTTTTTTTTTTTTTTTTTTTTTTTTTTTTTTTTTTTTTTTTTTTTTTTTTTTTTTTTTTTTTTTTTTTTTTTTTTTTTTTTTTTTTTTTTTTTTTTTTTTTTTTTTTTTTTTTTTTTTTTTTTTTTTTTTTTTTTTTTTTTTTTTTTTTTTTTTTTTTTTTTTTTTTTTTTTTTTTTTTTTTTTTTTTTTTTTTTTTTTTTTTTTTTTTTTTTTTTTTTTTTTTTTTTTTTTTTTTTTTTTTTTTTTTTTTTTTTTTTTTTTTTTTTTTTTTTTTTTTTTTTTTTTTTTTTTTTTTTTTTTTTTTTTTTTTTTTTTTTTTTTTTTTTTTTTTTTTTTTTTTTTTTTTTTTTTTTTTTTTTTTTTTTTTTTTTTTTTTTTTTTTTTTTTTTTTTTTTTTTTTTTTTTTTTTTTTTTTTTTTTTTTTTTTTTTTTTTTTTTTTTTTTTTTTTTTTTTTTTTTTTTTTTTTTTTTTTTTTTTTTTTTTTTTTTTTTTTTTTTTTTTTTTTTTTTTTTTTTTTTTTTTTTTTTTTTTTTTTTTTTTTTTTTTTTTTTTTTTTTTTTTTTTTTTTTTTTTTTTTTTTTTTTTTTTTTTTTTTTTTTTTTTTTTTTTTTTTTTTTTTTTTTTTTTTTTTTTTTTTTTTTTTTTTTTTTTTTTTTTTTTTTTTTTTTTTTTTTTTTTTTTTTTTTTTTTTTTTTTTTTTTTTTTTTTTTTTTTTTTTTTTTTTTTTTTTTTTTTTTTTTTTTTTTTTTTTTTTTTTTTTTTTTTTTTTTTTTTTTTTTTTTTTTTTTTTTTTTTTTTTTTTTTTTTTTTTTTTTTTTTTTTTTTTTTTTTTTTTTTTTTTTTTTTTTTTTTTTTTTTTTTTTTTTTTTTTTTTTTTTTTTTTTGTGGGCTGAGGATGGATGGCGAGGCTATGTCTGCAGAGTATTCGGATGAGTCGAAGAAAGAGATTCTTGATGAGGCTCGTAGTAACTTCTTATAACGTGTATCACGTGTTGGAAATCGATGAAAATTGATTCCTTTTTATTATGCCGTTGCGACAATTGTGTATCCGATTTATTACGGGTTGGTTAAATGTGATTCTTGGAACTTAGTGTTTAG
>JADFUC010000941.1:0-11514 GCA_019722365.1 Lithospermum erythrorhizon
ACAATTGTACTTCGTTTCAGTTACGGCTGTTGCTTAGAGGATTCGGTGGTGGATTACACATTAATTGTATCTTTGGAGACCTTGGTAATTACTACATTCCTTATCTTCAGGGCCAATTGTAATGCATAAGTTGGTGAGTTGGGTTGATAAAGAATTCGCTTTTTCATGAATGAACTTAATCGTTGAAAATGGGTATTATGATGACCACGACTATGAGTGGGCCGGTATCGATGTCGGTGATATGAATTTTAATTTTGGTGGTAGTATGGAGGCAACCGAGGTGTTAACACTAAGATTGAAAATTATAATAACAAGCAAAAAGCGTTATATTAGAAGATAAGATGATAGCTTGGAAAAATTTGTCGGTTGAATGTTGTGTTATGGTGTAAGAGGTCACTTACCCAAGTTTATTGACATAAGATGTGTATAGAACTCTGAGAGGCGGATACTATCTTGGGAAATTTGGAGTAGGTGACAAGGTGTCATGATATTGGTTCATAAGGAGGCGTGTCGAAGGTGCGTTGAGATTATCGCGGGTTGGTTGCGAGAGTAAATTTGAGGCCGAAATTTATAAGGTGGGTAGGCTGTGTCTTTCGTTCCATACTAATATTATGAAATAGTATACTAGTTGCTCGGTGGAATATTTTGTGAGGAGAGAGATCATTCGAAGTTGAATAGTTGGACATACAACGAATCGATTCGAGTTAGTAGTATATTCGGTATTTAAGATTTTAAAGTTGTAATCGAATGGTGATGATATTATTTGGGTTAGAAGTTAAAATTTATGTTAGAGTTGTGTTAAACCGAGACGAGAAACTAAACCGAAAACCGAACGACAAAGCGAGCAAGTCTTGAGATATTTTGTTGTGCGGACCCCGCGTGACTTTTTATACTTATCCTTAACCTTTTTCATCATCATCATTATCATCTTCTTCCTCTTTCTTCTAGGATGGCCGAAATTTGCTCCATCATTTCCCCTTGATTTTGTTTTTCAATTTTCTTCCTCATTTGGCGAGCTTTGGTCCTAAAATTTTCTGGAGAGATTCCCCGAGACATTCTCTACGCTTTGAGGTAAGAAAGTTCAAATCTTTTGGAGTATTTCTTGAGTTGGGGATGTTGACTTTTGGGAATTTGAGTTGACTTTGAGCTTTGATGTTTATTATGTTATAGAATTGCCGTATAAGGCAGATTATCATTATGATTGATAATTATCGATTATGGGTTGAAAAATGTTGAAGGAATATAGTTGAGTTTGTTGACTTTTTGTAGAGTTTTTCTAAATGGTGTTTAAATGATAAATTGTACTCTTTGGACTTGATTTAGGATTGTTTTGTGGTAAGTTATGATTTTGGCCATTGAGTAGAGGAGGTCTTCGGATATTACTAGTTTTGTAAGTTGGATAGTGAATTGATTTGAGATTAAAGATGATTAGAAATGTGATGATTAGTTGTTAATATCGTAATGTTAGGCTTATTGAAACTAGTAATTGGAACTCGATCATTAATAGGAAAGGTTGCGAACTTAAGTTGGAATAAGGTTGTCGGGGGAACTTTTGTCGGGTTGTTTTGGGGGTATCGGTATGAGATTATATATGTAGGTAGAATGTTATATTATTAGTTGTGTTATAAGTAGTAATTATAATTTTGAATTTTTTAGGCGTTGATCATGAGTAAAAGGTCATTTGTGATTAGCGAGTTTTATTGTTGAGGTGAGTACTAATCTCACGGAGTTTACTTATCAGCGTGTATAAGTATATGTTGTTGTATGCTTGTTGGTTGTCTTGAGGATATGTTCATTGTTATTCCCTTTATACGAGATAATCGTAGATGTGTTGGTTATATATATATATATATATAATTTGATTGTGTGTGCTTTGGCTTGGGGTTGTATTTGCCTCATGTGTATGATTTTGGTGTTTTGGATGAAAGTTGTTATTTCTGTGTTGGTTTGTGTCGGTGGTCATGAGTCGTATAGATGGTTTGTGGTGGTCTTTGAGTCGTATTAGGAGGGTGTACATGAGTTGATGTTGTCGGTTAGTTGATGTTACTGTTGAGTTGATTTGTCCGATTATCTTGCTTCGTTCCTGAATACGATTTGGTAGATTTTGTGCCCAATAACGATTAGGTGATTTAACCGTACCTGGTTACGATTCGGTGATGATAGAGCATGTCGTGAGGCGTAAGTTTCTCCTGCAGGTTGAGGTTGATTATATGCGCATTAGTTGTAGAAATCCGGACTTATATTGAGTTGTAGGGTTGTTGAGTTGACACTCTTGTTGAGTTGTTGAGTTGATACTATTGTTGAGTTGACACTATTGTTGAGTTGTTGAGTTGATACTATTGATTGCGTTGATGGAGTCGTTGAGTTGTTGAGTCGATTGAGTGGGTTGGTTGTATAGTTGGGTAGTCATGTTGTCGGGGTCGTTGTGTTGAGTCTATTTGGTTGTATTATATGTTGTTTAGACTTTTTGGTGTTGTGATATGTTTTATGATGATTCATACATATGTTTATGACTGTTCTTTGTTTATGGATATTGCGTTGATTACGTTAGAGGTTCTTGATGAATTGATGTTGAATTAAGATTTGGGATTGATTATGGTTCATATTATCGGATTTCCTTGTGGATCTAAGGTTGGTATTCATCGTTGTACATTCTTGAGTTAAAAGTTGAGTTGATTGATGGTTGAGATAACATTTGAATGAGAGCGATGCAAGAGACATTATAAGCGAAAGTTTATGCTCATACATAGATGATGTTGATGATATTTTATATAGCTAATTGGAAAATTAGATTCAAATGTGTTGGTATATAAGTTATGATCAATCCACGGCGTTGATACCATTAAGGTGAATAAGTTCAATATACTAAATGAAAATTTGGGGAGATAATTCGATGCTTAGGTTATCTGATTTAAGATATATATTTGCTTAGTTGTATTAAAGATAATGAAACAATGTGGAGATTCTATTATAAATATTCCGATATGAATGGGTATGTATGACTATGATTTGGAGTATTAACACTTTAAGGTGAACTTCTGAATGGATTAATTGAGTTGTGTAGGTTTTGGTGTGAATTGTATGTATAGGTGGGTATCCACTAAGTTATGAACATTGGAGTTGTGTCTTTGAGTTGTTGTGTGTTAGAGTTTTTATAGATATTTCGATTAAGTCGATGCTGGCAGTAAATTGGTTGGCGTGAGGGTGGGTTTATCGGTGTTAGTTGGAAAGCCATTAGAGAAAGATTTATCATTTGAGGTAGCATGCAAAATATAACACTTGAGTTGTATAGTCGTTAGATAGATAGAGACTGAGTTATCCTTGTGTGTATGTGTGGTGGATTATACGTGATGTTTGTATTCCTTTCGGCTTCATAGGCGACTCCACATTCGATGGGCGGGCGTCTTATGCCTAGGTTGTTGCGGGATGACCGAGATGCTTTGGCCGAGTAGCTACGCGTGAAGATGGCGATGGTGACTTGAAGACCTCCACAGTCATACTTTTATTTTCTTTGGAGTTTTTGTTGTATATAATAATTATATGTTGTAAAACCCGTTGTTTGATGTTGTATTTGTATTATTATTTTTCAGTGGTTGTGGTGTTGGTTAGTTCACCCGATGGACGAGTTGTATTGTTTTACTTATCATGTTAAATGAAGTCATTTTGCTATTGTGATCCATCGTTGGTGACTCTGATTATTCAAGTTGATGATGGTCCCAACCTCAGGGGGGCCCACCTGGGGCGGGTCGTTACATCTATAGTGCACTAGATCGATCTTGCACATATAGTTAATATATGGGTGACCACGAAAAAGTGCATTGGCGGGTTATGAAGAAGATTTTCGCTATCTCGGAGGTACATCTAATATTGGTCTTGTTATGGTGGAGATAGTTAGTATTTAATTCACAGACAGTCACAACACATCGTTAGAATACCACGTTAAATATAAATTATTTATTTACTTTATGTCCTTTCTACGTAATTTTTGTGATTAAAATTCGCATCTATTATAACAATAATAATTCTATAATTTAAGAAAAAGCTGGTTGTCGAATCATCCAAGAATTCCTTGAGCGAAATTGAAACTCTCCCAAATGCATGACTATTGCCTATTCTTTGGTTTTATAATTGTAGAAAACGGGCCCCAAAACTGACCCAACCCTGTTTTATCTCCTCAGAAAGACTTTGGTTGTTTTAATGGGCAGCTGGTACAGAGGTTCATCTTTTGAAATATATATTTCATATTTATCTCATTAATAATTTATGCTTAAAATTAGGTAAAAATAAATGAAATATATTCAATTAATCTTAAATAATATTATTATATAATAAAGTATATCCATAAAATATTACTCCATATATTTTATACACTTATTAGATAATATAGTTAATTTCATTACAACTAATAAATGCGCAAAAGGGAGTATTAGGTTCCATAAAATTATGATGATATGTTTCCTTATTAGTTATCTCAATAATATTATGTTATCTTATTTATTTATCCTCTTCATACCTTACGTTTTTACGCTCTTCAGTTAACACACATAGGCACATAGTTTCTCTATATAAGGTAGATACTATATTGAGATTATAATGCTTCATTCAAATAAATTGTTTTGTCTCTTATACTAAAGCTTCTGACATTTTTTAAGAAATGATGAAAATAGCTTTGAAGAGTATTTCTTTGGTCTTCTTTATTCTGTTTGTAATTGGTACGTCTTATTAGAGAATGTAATTAATTTTTATCATGTATCAAAATCCTTTTGATTGCATATTTGATTACGAGGTGAAATAATTTTGACCATGAATCATTTTACATTTCTTCATTTTAAAATATTTAAAATAATATCATTATGTTTTTCTTGAATATGTTATGGTATGGTTTTTGTATTTTTCATAGTATTACATAAATGATATTTGTGGTATAGTAGTAATTATTTTTATTAGCAATGACATTTTTTAGTAGTGAAAATTAAATATGTCAACTAAAATAAATTTCATATAGCATACAATAAATTCATATACTATCGAAACAACCCACATGAAGTAGTTTCAGTAATTAATATCTTCAAAAAATTCTCAAATAATGTTTAACTACTCGTTCCTTAAATACATGAAGATTGTCTACTTTTTCTTTTCTTTTATTAATAAGTTATCTTATTTGATCAATTTTTTAAATCTATCAACTTTAACTAGTATTAGGATGTTCTCTATTAAATTTTGAAAATATCAAAACTAGAAAATGATCATGATGGGATGGAGCACTACAAGAAAAAAGGCTTCTTATGACAAACTTTTTGGCTATATAAGCAATTGAATATTATATTATTCTAACGTCTTGAATTAGATTGTAGCGACCAGCAGTCGGACGCCCTGAGTGAAGTCATTAAAATCCGAGGACGCCGGAATCACCAACCGTGGGCGACTTTCGGTTTATAACTACTGTTTCCTTCAAAAATATAATTACATATAATATTGCAAATAATCAGTTAAAATTTCTGATCCATTGGTGATATCGCCAACCAACTCCATACATATATACAACATATCCCAAATAAACATTAATACCGACAAAATTGCAAAAAAGAGAGTAAGTCTTTGTGCACCGAATAAAAATTACAATTGCCAAGCGAGGCTAAAGTTTGAAAAGGAAAATAAACCAATGAAATAGTTGACCATAGCGTCAATCGGTAGCGGATCCTGCATACCCGATGCTCACTGGCCACCGAACGGAACTCTCAAGCGGCCTCTTGGAGACTGAGGTGTAAGCCGCGGCTTAGTGAAACTTAACGAGGGGGTAGACTTACCCATGCGAATAGATCATCCAATAATATAATAGTCAAATATGAACAAAATACATATATCCGGAATTTGTAATAACGATCACGTTTAAAAATGAAAAGTGTTTTGATTCGGTGGGACAGGGGGCATTATAAATAATTCGATGATAATATTATTCGTAAAATTTTGAGATATTACATTTATATTAGTTTTTGCCATTGAAAATTTTATCTTTGAAATGTCCGGGTTGATTTGAGATTTAAATACGATAAGCGGAGAAATTAGCGAAGCGAGCGGAACTGAAGTTTTTAAATATCTATAAGCATCTTCCGGTCATGTAATCGATAACTTCGTCTTTTTCTCGCCGTTTGGCGGGAGTGGCCTCACCGCCCAAAAATTTCTTTCGTTTCTGCTTGATTGTCATTTCAGGCTTCAAGATCGGTTGTAGAATATATTTCTTCCACGTCGTTCTCTTGAGTTAAGGTAAGAAAGTTCAAGTTTTTTGAAGAGATATTTCTTGGGTTTTGACATGGTTGACTTTTAGTTGACTTTTCCATAATTCAATTTTATGATGAATCTTAGTTGGTTATGGGTTACGTGGCGTATATAAGTGATTAATTAAGTGATTTAGAATTCGTTTGAGGATGTTATGCATTTGGATTTGACTTTTAGGTTTTCGGTTGACTTTTGGGTTGATATTTTTCCTAAGACTTTAAATGTGTAGGAGGAGTTATGTTGGGACCTTATTATAGTTATTGTGATATTAAATCGGTGATTTAAAATTGATTAAAGCGAGTTAGGTTGAAAAAGTGTTAATTCAGGTGAGTTATAATTGATATTTCGGATATAGGTTGTTAATTAGGGACTCTTTGATTAACTAAATGACTTATAAGTTGATTTGTAATGATTAAGTAATAAGATGGAATTTTAGCGGGGGATCGATTGGGTTGTGTCCGATGGGATTATAATTCGATAGTTTATCAGTCGTATTTAATTTGTTTAGAGATAGTTCTTTAGAGTTGTTTATATCTTCTAGAATGCGGTATAGTAGTAGGTGCTTGATTATACTACGGGTATTTGTTTGGCGTTGATCGTGGAAAATGGCGGATTCGTGATTGTGTTAGGAGGTTTTGTGGTAGCTATGAGAGGTGAGTACTTATCTCGCGGGTGTTACTTTAAGTATTCATTATAAATTGTGTGAACATGTTATTGTGTTATGATTGTAATGAGAATGACATACATGTAATTATTATATGATTATGTGATTATATTACATGGCGTTGAAGATTGCTTGAGGTAAGTAATAAGCTTGAACTCCCGACTTATATTTACGATTTATAAACTTTGTCGGCCTTATGATTCTGTGGCACACATCGTGTGTGTTTGACTTCTGATTGTGAGATGTTTAAGCTGTGTGCTTGGATAATGTTAGAGTAAGTGGCCCAGTTATTGAGAGGTGATGGTTAGAGTTATCTCGACTTGAGGTGACTTGATGCTCGAGTTTGGCGCATGTTGGATGATTAGTAGTTCAAATTTGACTCTCCGTCCTTGCGGGATATGCGATGATATTGGCCTTATACTTGAGTGTATAGAAGTGCGGTGTGCCTTATACTTAGTGTATAGGCGGTGTGCCTTATACTTAGTGTGGTCTGCGATAATAGCAGTGTATATAAGGCCGGTGTGCACTTTATGCTGGAGTGTGGCAAGTGCGATGTCGCTATACTTTTGTATAAGTGCGGTTTTGGCCTTATCTTTGCGGTATAAATGCGGGGTGATTATTGATTAGTCCATTCTGCTTGGTGGCAGTTGAGCATATGCACGTTAGAGGTTGGTATCTTGGTGGGGATATGAAAGATGGGAGGTTTGATGACTAGAGTTTTAGTCGTAGTTGAGCTATTGATTTCTTTTACGGAAGTGTGTGCTTTGCTTTGAAACCTTACATTATATCTTCATGTATTATATGCGAGACTTCTGTGGAATCATGTTGTATGACCTTTTTAAGTAGTCACGGATATATATTTTATTCATATTTGACTATTATATTATTGATTGACTCGTTCCATTATGGTAGGATTCGCTGTGTTAAGTTTCAGCTAGCAGCTTACGCGCTTGCATTGGGCGGCATTTCATTTGTCTTGGAGTTGTGGCGGTTGAGGCTATTTGAGAATTTTGTTCAGAGTGCCTAGGTGAGCGTCGGTTGAGGATCACCCTTGATCGATTTTGATGTGTTGTCAACTATTTTGATTGTTCATGTTTTCCTTTTGAAACTTTAGCACTTGTCATTTACATTGTCATTTGTATTCGGGGATACGATGCATTATCATACATTTGTAGCACTTCCGACATTACTTTATTTTGGGATATGTTGTATATATATATGAGTTGGTCGTTTCGATATCGGTTGATGGATTATAAAGTTTTTTAAAGCATGATTATTTTGGAAATATTATATGTAATCTTATTTTTGAATGAAGCAATTGTGTTTTAAGGCGGAGTAGATCCCGTCGGTTTGGTGACTCTGGTGTTAGGATTTAATGACTCTCGGTGACCGACTGGGCGGTCGTCTGGTACAGTATCGAGCTTAGGTTTCAGTTAGCAGGTTTTACGTGGTTGTGTGTCGACTTGTTTTTCTTTGAGTCGTTGTGAGTGGTGTCTTTTTGTAAAAATCTGAGTCTTTTTCTTTTGTTGCGTAGACTGTTGAGGATGCCACCCAGAGTGCGTGGTAGAGCGAGAGGTGCAGTAGGCCCCGGAGGAGGCTGGTAGGGGTACTCAGGCTGTGGGTAGATGCAGTGGACGGCCGGGGTCAGTGCGGTCTTCAGGCATGTTGAGGAGGTTGAGGTAGGCCTCGTAGAGGTAGTGTGAATGCTGGGTGAATTACAGAGCAACGGGGTAATTCGAGCCCAGTTGTTTGATCGGTTTAGAAGGGGATCCTCGAAGTTTGCGGGGAGTTCGTAGGAGACGGAGCTATTGGAACCATCCAGGGACATGAAGTCAATTTTGAGCCGATGAGATTGTGGGCGAGATGAGTGAAGTTTGCTACTTATAGGCTTGAGGTGCCCCGTATTTGAGTAAAGGGCTTTGAGGTGCGTCTACATTGCGAGAGGGAGGTTAAATGTTTCTGGGAGGCGATTTGTTGAGCTTCTTCCGGGAGGATTATTGCTTGAGACCAGCGTGGCCTTGGAGAGAGAGCTAGTTAGGTATTTCGAGTTCGAGTCGGTGGGCGTATGAGAGGCAGTTGATGATGCATTGCCGTCTTTCACGATGTTTATCACAGTAGAGAAGAGGATCACTAGATTCGGGGATGGGTTGGCGTGGGGAGTCGTCACGGATACCGTTGATGGATTTTACTAGTTTCCATCTTGTGAGGAATGCGACCCCCGAAGATGGAAATGGAGTTAGCGAGCCAAGGCGAGTGGATCGGGGAGAGTGGAGCACGAGACTTTCTATTCCGGTGAGCCTTGGCTCTAGAGTTCGGAGGATGACGGACCCCGAGGCGAGTCGTCACAGGCGAGTCACTTAGGGCCTCCGACGGTTCGTCCAGTCGTACCACCGCTCCTTACTGCGCGGTAGGGCGCTGCAGATCGAGTCGAGTAGTCGTCCGGGGGTCTAGAGAGGTATTCCATTTATTCTTAGTTGTGGTCGAGATGGGTCACGAGGCGGCGGGATTATCGGGAGAGGTTGGTCTTATGTTACGTGCGGCCGGGACATTTGGCGAAGAGTGTCCCGAACTTTCTAGAGGGGAGGTGCTAGTACTTGACGCAGTTCGGCTGTCGGATCACGGTTATTAGGGGACTCGTGGTGGTCGATTCGGCGGCCGTGGAGGCCGAAGGGGGGATATGGGCTGGAGGACCTCGGAGGAGTCTTGTGGGTAGCGGCACGGCGGAGGCTGATCGGGAGCAATTCACGCCGTTACTCATCGGGAGGCCTGGGATACCCCAGTGGTGGCAGTACATTATTTTTTTATGATATTGAGGCCGAGGATGTTGTTTGATTACGGGGCTCTGTGCTTTTGTTTCTCAGTACTTTCGATGGTTGTCATGATGGACAATGTTTATGTGTGCTTGGGAAATCAAAGGCATTATAAGTAACCAATTATTGAAGGATTCGAACAAAATTCTTGTTTTACACCCAGCTGAGAATGTAGAATTATTGCAAGAAGCAACAAGTAGGAGGACCAAGACTACAAGGACGTTCTGGAGGTTGTCATTATGGACATTGTATATGTTTGTTTTAAGAGAAAACAGCCGGTTGAGTTCCACCATCGATGTATGCCGGATTGAAAATAACCAATAAAACATGATTTAAATGTAATCCTGCCGTTGATTGGAGAATAAAACATGAAGAGAAATACAAAATAAGCTTCATTGGTCCTTGACAAATTTCATTTATTATCTTATTATGTTATTTTGCTAATATAGTTTCATCAAATATTACTTACAACATACACAAATATATTTTAGTTGACAACATCAATATCAAAATTAAACTAAACAATATTTTTTTTTGAATAGAAGGTATAACAACTAACAGTAGTCAAACCCAGTAGGAGATAAAAGCAAATGTGTGTAGGAAATGCAATTCGTAGGTTCTATAATCCAAATGATGCCTCTAGCTCTGCAATGCCTTCAGTAGCGTCTTGATATGATCTGAAGGGACTATTTCCACGTGATAAGCCAATCGTCTCGCATTTGTATGGTGATCATTTTTAGCACAAACAAATGACGATCTACTTAAAATATACAATCGATCATATAAACAAGCGTGAACCACCTATATACTATTTTCATTGGAAATAGATTTTGATATTGATCTGATATCACTATTATACCCGTCCCACTGTGTAATGTCCGTTTCATACGATTCTTGATTTCCCGAATCTACATTTAAATTTTGAAAATATCAAAGTAGAAAACTATTAGTATTAGGATGTTCTCTTTCTAGATCAAACACATTTTATATTAACCCCGAACTTCACAGATCTTTATTTTAAACTCTCTATTTTCGTCTTCATTTTTTGAGCCGTATTTCGAGAATTTCCATTTCAGGCCTTATGGCCGATTTTAATTAGATAAAATTAGGGTTTTTAGCCTCGAACCCTAAATTTAATGAACATTTAAATTGGGGCGTATTTCTCAGGAACCACTTGTTGACCGAGGTTTTGCATTAAATTTAAGTTTGATAGAGAACCACAACCCGCGTGGCATTTCTTTAGTGGTTCGATTTAATTAATTTGATTAATTCGGCTTAATAAATTTAATTATTTTTTAATAAGTTTTCATTGTCTACAGATTCCCCTTCGAACCGGGTACATACGTAGTAGGTGTCGGGTTCGACCTAGATAGTAATCGCTTTTCCCAGCATGTTCTTTTATAACCGACATCCAGTCTCTTGGTTGACTTATTGAATGGCCGGTTATTGTGTTAATCTTTATTTTTTATGGAAATTTAGTATGCGTCACAGTGCAGTTAGCAGCTTCTCCGTTTGCGAGAGGTCGAGTTTGTGATTAACCGTGTTTCGGACTTGCTGCGGTCGCATTTAAGGCTTGTCGCTAATGAACTCCGTCCGCCTCCTACTGCCTCAGAATTCAAATCTGCGTCGGAAGATACTTCAAACTCTTATGATCGGTAAAAATGGCATAACCAGCATCTGAGATAATGTCTCAACCCAATTTCAACGCAAAATATCGCCGCTGGCTCAAGATCATAAGTTGGATAGTTCTTGCTTAATACGTAA
>JADFUC010000752.1:0-80923 GCA_019722365.1 Lithospermum erythrorhizon
AGTTACGTATTGCTGGAGTATGCCTAAAAACAAGCAAGCACGAGGTGTCATTTCCATTCCTAGCTGTGAGGGAAAGACGAAGAGTACTTAGCTATACACTTTCTAGTTCAAGTTTGTTATAAGTAAAGAAATACACAATTTTTACTTGAAACATAAAAATTGTGCTATTTCAAGTACTTACTATACACTTGTCTAGTTCGAGTCTGCTTTTAAGTAGAGCAATACTCAATTATTACTTGAATCATAAAAATTCGTGTTATTTCAAAGCTAATATGATTTAAATATTCGTTATACACCCAAAAATTTAATATTACTATCGAACAACACCACCGATCAAATAAAATAATATAAATAATATTCAACCGGACAAGTTTTTCAGTGGACAAACATACATTTTTTTAATGTCTTCAGTTAAATTAGCATTAAATAACCCCGCTCGCATTTTATTAAATTATATTATATATGTCGCTTTCAAAGGGCGGAACCCGTAGATAGTATAAATAAGCTTCGAATAAAATCGATATGTCGAGACTAGTATTAAATGAGTAGTAATTTATGTCACTCTGATAATATTATAGTTGATTCGCTTTTCATTAAAATTTAAGTACGAAAAGTGGGAGTAATTAAAAACCCGCACTTCAAATCCTGACTTAATCTCATTCTCTAAATTATCCCACCAACTCCTACTATCTTTATCATCTTCACCCAAAAACCCACCAACCCCTTTGCCTTTCTTGTGTCGGGCTCTAACCCCCTGAAGAAGAAAAAAAAAAATTCTCCTCCATTTTCATCCCTTTCTTGTTGCTCAAGGTTCAAAAGTTGGTTTATCATTTTCCTTCATCATCCTCTACTCTTAAGCAAGGCGCTTGAAACTTTTGTTATATTTCCAAAGTTGGGCGAGAGTTCACTCTTTGTTGACTTTTTCAAATTTCCTTCGATTGTAATATGATGTTATCGAATTTGAATATAGTTATTTCTTGGGGGAGTGTTGTTGATTTTTGTTGATCGAAGAGCATAAAGCTGAAGAGGTTTGTAAAGTTTCGAGTAGTATTTGAGTTTGGTATTAAGATCATTATAAACGGTAAATTATTTGGGGAATCAGTATTAGATTGACTAGAATTTGTTTAAAGTGTTAAGGCTGAACGGCGGAGTAACATTATATGGACGGTCGGGATGGTTGGAATTTTATTGTTTTATTAGACGTGCTTAAACGCGCTGCATTAATCTTTTCCACTCCAGAGTCGTTGTTGGATAACTTAAATGTTGTTAAAATAGAATTGTTAAGTGAATACTAAACGAGGTTAAGATCAGAGTAAGTAGTAATTGTAAATTTTGGGTGTTTGTGATTAGGGCGCTGAGCCCTGAAAATGACACTTGATTAGCTGGGGACGAGGCGATATTGCTACCGGATGCGTAGTATTTAACTCACAAGTGTGTATTAATTCTATTTTCTCAAGCGAATGTGTTGAATTTGGTGATAATTGTGAGCATGTTTATCTATATATATTTTGTGTTGATTGTTTATGTATGATTACTTGGTTGAATAGCTTGCTGTGTGTGGTGTTTTTGTGATTTATAGGCGCTTTCGAGGTTGATTGAGTCGAGTTGGGGACGAGATGATTTCGAGACCTGCTTTTGATCATTTTGGGGTTAGGATATTTTTGTTAGTTGGATTGATATTGGATGAGTTGTTTATGGGCTGTTAACGGATCTTCGATTTCTGTATTATCCGGTAATCGCCTTTATACTGCACAGTGTGATGTCGTTGCCTCGCATTTCCATTACGAGTGTTGCTTTTATGAAGTTCTTTAAAGGGTTGTCACGTATGCCGAGTTGTATTATCCGGTATTTGCCTTGTACTTCGCTTATGAGTGTGATGTATTGCACTACGTACTTGTTTCGAGATGTTTAGCTTATGTCGACGGCATAAGTTTCTCCCTCAAGTTAAGGCTGATTACGCCTTAGTTGTTGAACCGGTTTATGTCGAGTCATTACGCTGATTGAGTTGGGTTGAGTCGAGTTGAGCTCGCGTTGATCGAGTCGAGCTGGAGTTGAGTCAGCTGAATTATGTCGAAATGCTTGAGTGGTTTAGTTGTGGCGCTGGCGAGGTACTAGTGTCGGATAGAGTCAGGACTTATTTTGGGGGTACGGTTGCTATCAAGCTTTTGAGATGCATGATTATAGTCGGTGTTCCTTACATTAGTATGTGCATGTTTAGTTAATGGGCCTATGAAATTATGATAATTGTAATGTCGGGTATGGTATATTTTTATGATAAGAACATGATCGAGTCAGACGATATATATATATATATATATTTTTTGTAAGTTATAATGGCCCTGAATTATGTAGTATTCAAAAAATCTATCTATGTTATGCTAAATTAACTATTCTTATTTACTCTACGCCAGGCGCTGGTTACACTTCACTTTGAGATAAGTACTCAATAAAGCTTCAGCCTTACACCCTATTCGCTATGGGCGGCATTTTATTTGTGCCAGTCGACAAAGGGCGCATCGTAAATAAGCTCGATTCGCCTGCGGTGATCGACTAAGTGCTTAGCCGGTAGACGGTGGTCAGAGATCCTCACAGTCTTTTTGTTATTTTGGTTGTAGTGCTGATGTTTATATTGTGGTTATTTTAGGATGTCAGATTGTATATTGTTGACATTTTGTACTTTGACAGTTTGTTGTATATATGGTGGTTTTGTGTGGTTAGGAAATATCACGATGGATTATTTTCTTAAAACTATTCTTCTCAGATGTATTTATTTTGTTGGTTTATTTAAGGACAGCTCTTTTTTCAATTGAACCATCCATCTGGCCAGACTCCTGTCCCTGACAGTATCTATTTAACCTCGTAAGTATCCGACCTCGGGCGGTCAGTATAAGTATTGCACCTTTACGCTTGATAATGATTGATGAATCGGTGATCCTCGGCCGGGCTAAAGACGTTAAACGTAGCGCCTTATTAGAGGCAAACCAATCTTTTAAATTGATAGTTATTTTATGTGTTAGTTTCATTTAAGGCCAAAAACCGAAAAGAAGAAGAAAAAATGGTAAAATTCTTGTAAATGTGAGCCGTTGGGACAAGAAGTTAACACCGGGAGGTCATTTATTTGACATTAGGTGGTCAACTATAGTATCGCTTACCGGGTCCGGTTCACCCCGATCTCAAAGACTACTAGTATTATAGACCCCGCCCTGCGCCACCACCCCGAGAAATAATCGCCCAAGTCCCTGGGGACAATTTGAGTCACCAACCCATTTTTATTTACTCACTCAAAAATATCCACTGCTCTTAAACAACCCAATAACATAACATTGCCATCCGGTAAGAATAGTTTTTAAAGAAAATAATCCATCGCAGATTCCTTAACCCGCCCAAAACCTCCATATATATACAACAACCGGCCAAAGTACAAAACGACAACCACATACAATCTGAAATCTCAAAATACAACAATATACATTCCAAACTACAACCAAAACAACAAAAGGACATCAAGTGATCTACGGCCACCCGTCTCTCACCTAAGCACTCAAACCCGATCACACGAACAACAACGCCGACGCACCACCCGGCCAACCTCGGCACAATAAAAACGCCGCCATAGCGAATGTATGCAGCCGCGGCTTAGTGAGTACTTATCTCAAGAGTGGAAATTAACTCACACCTACCGTAGCGCACATAATAATAGTTAATTTAGCATAACATAGACGATCAATACTTCACACAATTTATGGCCATTATAAGATGAAATTATCATTTGCGACTTCATAATCATACTGGCATCACAAAAGTTTACTAATACCGATTATTACGATTATCATAAATTCATAATTAAACATGCATAGTCTAAGAAAGAACACACAACCATAATAATGCATCTCAAAAGAAAAACAAGAGAAAGCAACAATACCCAAATAAGACCACAACTCTACCAACAACACTAGTACTACTCAATCCCACAACTAAACAACTCAATCAACTCAACAATATCAACTCAACAACTCAATCAACTCAACTCAATCAACTCAACATGATCAACTCAACAACTCAATCAACTCAACAACGCAATCAACTCAACATGAACCCGGATTTCTACAACTAAGGCGCCTGTAATCAACCTCAACCTGCAGGGAGAAACTTATGCCCGTCGACATAAGCTAAACATCACACCTCGTAACGGTGCAAATAGATCACACTCATACGGAAGTACAAGGCCACTATATCACGCCAAGGGCCGAAATACAAGGCCACTACATTACACTCATAAATCAAGTACAAGACCACTAAACCGGTAATACAACTCATCATACGGCCAACAACCCATAAACAACTCATCTAATGTCAATGCAACCAACACACATCCTGACCCCAAAATGATCAACACAGCCTTGGAAATCAACTCAATCATACACAAACAATCAACACAAACATATATAGATAACATGCTCACAATTATCATCAAATTCAACACATTCACGAGAAAGTAAATTAATCTACACCCATGAGTTAAATACTCACCTCGTTAATACGAAATGTCCCGCCTAACCAATCCAGTGTCAAGCTTCCACTCTCCACGCCTAATCACAACATCCGCAAAAATACAATTACTACTTACTAAAATCTTAATCCCATTTTAGTTTCCACTTAACAATTTCATTTTAGAGGTTTAGGTCAACAACTACTCAACTTAAGGTTTCAACTTAACCCTTAACACATTTTAGTTTTTATTTTCCAACTCGCAACAATATTTAATTATCAACTTAACAACTCTAGGTGGAAATATTACTACACGCCATGAACGACTAATAAACGACAAAAATGCCGACCACCCTAACACTAATCAATCTCGGCCCCCTCCCTCTACCCCAATTCCAACACTCTAAACAATTTCTAATGAATCCAACAACCAATTCCTCAATTACTTCCAATTTCTAACAACCTTTAATCAAAAACCCAAATATTAATCAACTTGCAAAATCCTACCTCAACATACTCTCTTCCAATCAACATCAAAAATCACAACTTATATTTTCCCCAAAATAACTATATTGCTGTCCCATAATAATATCATAATACAATTTAAAAGAAAAATTTGAAAAAAGTCAAACTAAAAAGTCAACTAACACATTCAACACATTTCAACCCCAAAATCAATTATCATCACTTAACCACATAACTAAGCCAGATGACCTCATACACTTTATAACCTCAAACTCAAAATCATAAAAGTCAACAAAAGTCAAACTCTCCATAACTTATGAAATATCCAACAAGATTCAACCTTTCTTATCTTGACGCCAGAGACGATTTTGGTGGAAAGATGAAAACTAACTTTTTGTGTCTTAAGCCATAAAGGAACGGAAGAAAAAATTTCTCGGGGTGGTAGACGGTAAACTCGTCAAGATTTGGCGGAAGAAGGGATGGCTTAAGGATAAGAATGAATAAAAGATAAGGTCAGCGAAGTTATTTAGTGAACGAGCTTAAGTCTCGTTGTGTTTACAATATTTCTCCACTTTTCGCATTTCAATCTTAATCTAAAAACGATTTCAATGCCACATTTCGCGACACAAATTACTACACACATATAATACTAGTCTCTCGTGATAACGACAGAGGCTGAAAGTATCGATAATTATCATCGGTCCCACCACCAACCTTATATATATATATATATAATATAATATAATCAAGTAGCGTAACGTGGTTATTTCGTATCCATCTCGGGTACCGGTAAACAGACCGACCGACCGTAATCGCTTTCGATTTAAAATTGATCCGGACCGACCGGCTACCGGCCGTTCCTGACCGACCGATAAACACCATCGTCCCAAAATGAAAAAAAAACTAATAATTAATAATAAAAAAGGCTCAAATTCATCCTGAATCTCATCAATCATCATCGCCCTAAATCATCCATCATCATCGCCTTAAATCATCAATCAAATTGGGGAAATCCAAACCAAATATGAAGAAACAAGGCATCATAATTATCAATAAACAAGGCTCGGATTCATCCTCAATTCCTCATCAATCATCAATTAGCATCGATCTAAAATTGAATCGAAATTGCAAATCGAATCAATCGAAATCCAAACCAAAATCAAAACAAAATAAGTGGAAATCAAATCAATATCCAAACTAAATTTGGATTGAAACATAGAAGTAGAGACAAGAAAGTAGAGTAGAAACTAGAGAGTAGGAAACAGGTTCTCTTCACCGAGACTCGGCGAGGCGCCAGTCGGCCAAGCCAAGTCCGAAGAATGAAAATATGGTTCATTAACCCTAATTATAAGTATATATACCCCACCCATTGGCCATTTTGGTTTTATTAATTCGCCATTTGGCCCTGCTCTTAATTCGATATCACCAAATTATTTATCCGCACTGACGGTGAAGAAAAGTCGCGACGCGATACTGCACGGATAAACCGTACTTGCCAAAGCGACTTTATCCGGCGGCCCAGCCCTCAGTCAACTATGACTAGAAACATGATTTGGTACAGGTTATGTTCACAATAGGATGTCAATTACTTGACTGGTGGTCCTATTTTTTTTGTTTTATTAAAAATGAAAAATTCAAAAAGAAAAGAAAAAGGGAGAGACGTCTGTTGTCTGATTGCCCATTTTCCTAAAACCCTCCCCAAATTCCTCCCTGTAACCACTCCTCCCAAAAGTCCGGACTACCCGTCGTCCTCCCACAGCCCCGTAAATGAGAAGCTCTCTCTATCATGGTATTGTCCTCTGCCATTTGTGCCTTGCAAATTGTTTGATTGTCATAATCTCATCCCTTTTCTTTATTTGTAATTTCTTTTGTTAATTTTGTTTTTTTTATTTACTTATTTTGTTCATATGAGTTTTTCGAAATTTTTTTTAGTTGTTGTAAATGCAAGATCCTATTGATGTTTGGGAAACCAAACAATTGAAAAAAAAATTAATTAAGTCCGTTATTAGTTTATTCAAATGGTGGTTTGTTTTTAGTTATTCGCATTAAATTTTTTTTTTGTAGACTTAGGATTTATATTCTAGCTTAGGCTGTAGTTCATTAGCTCAGGGATGATTTATTTTGGCACTAATGGTGGTTGTTGGAACGTGATTAACAAGAATGTGTATGCGCTAACATATGTTGTATTTTGTGGTACAAGAAGCAGCATGCTATGGGATGAAGGCACAACTTTGGACTTACGAATCATCAATTAATCGCTTCAGGGAGTTTTCTTTTTCCCTCACTCTTTAATTTATGAAATCATGGCGGACAATGCTTAGTTTAAGTGTGGGGGAGTTCGATGGAGTTTGGTTGAATTGAGTTTAATGTGTTTAATTGGTTGGCCTCATAGCAATGAATTCTGGGGAACGTTAATGCTTGATCTTTTAAAAAAATTGATGAATTTGATGCTCCTCTGGATCAAAGTGAATGCGTCTCTCATAGAACTCCATGCTACACCGACATGGCATAATTGATTGGGTGTTTAACTTGCAAATTCTTGCTTATATGAACCACCCTTGTGAGATTTTGTGCCCAAAATTATTATGTTTGAAGGTTTCTTTCTTGGTGTGATATTCCACGTATCAGTATTCTTCTAACTTGCTTTGAATGTGTTCCCCGTTACTTTTGTATGCATAAGAATGACGGCAAGTATTTAGATTTAGGCCACTTTTTCTATACAACCTACCCGAATATATATATCCCCTACCCAACCCCTGAGCCTAAATCGACCTTCTTTCAGGATTACACCGCACTTATAAAGCCTATGCAAGCCTTATTTTCACCTTAATTGTCCCTACTGAGAGCTGGTGAATCCCTTGAATTATCTATGTTGAATCAGGGCTCGTTAAGAGATCAAATAAAAATGCAGTGAAAGAGAAACCATCGGGAAGAAATAAAAGAAAAGCTGCAGAAGACATAGCGAATATGATTTCAAAGTTTGAAGCAAATGTGTCTAAAAGAAAAAAAGAGAAATGTCTTTGATGTTTATGCTGCATTTCTATATATTAAAGAAAATGAATAAGCACGCGTTGAAAGACGGTATGAAAAACGGACGTGAACGCTACAATAAGTTTATAGCCGTTTTTAGACATGCTCTTTTTAACATAGTGAATTTTGGGAGTTACACATCTCATAAATTCAGTTTCCAGCCAAATATGTTCCTATCCTTCACCCCAAGCCTCATTACAATCTAATAAAGACCTTCCGACTTGGGGATTATCGGACGATAACCAAGCATACGGGTACATACATGTTTGAGCTCGAACAGAACACTAACCACTTCAGCCGCTGAGAGTTCGTTTGGTGGTGTCGAGACATCACTAGCGTAGTTGTTTCCTTTCACGAATCGATGATGTCATGTCGCTAGGAGATGTAGAAGCTTCCTCCCATTGGATTGCATCAAGCATGTGTCACTATGGTTTGAAGTGGAGGGTGCATTAAACTTGAGATTTAAGATGTTGATTTGTCTTGATTGTTATCTCATTTGTTTGACGATAAGTAAGAGTTTAAGTGTGGGGGTGTGATAAGTGTCAATTATATAGTGTTTTTGAGGGTATAATTAATCATAATTTTATGTTATTTGGACTTAATGAAATATATTTGCCATTTGTTTTTATTTATTCTGATTTTCAGGAAGTCAGTGTATAATTATTGAAATGGAGGGAGGTAAATCACATCTTCCATAGATAAAGGGTAGTGCTACACGTTGGAGAGTTTTAATTGGGGGATTAAGGAGTTCACTCCATTTTGGTCTCTAGGGAGTGCATAAAGGAAGCAAAAGACCAGCAAAAAAAGGACTCTTCATTCTTGATTCAGGCTGGGACGTGCACAAAGTAGGGAAACAAGCACAAGAATTGGTTCTATCCTTTGTCTTGGGCAGTGGAGAAGAACTACATGCTTTGTTAGTTGAACAATTTCAGTTTATATTTTTATTGTTATGAATGATTTCAATTAAATTCATGTATTTTATTATATCTCTTTTGATGAATTAAATTTATTATTAGTCAGACCATGATGTAGTTGGACGATTTATTTGATTTTCTTTTAGCATTCTTATTTTCACTTCGTATTCTAATTATTGCCTTTAATTACTTTTCATTAATCGGCCATTAGTGAATTATTCATATGAGTGAGTAATTACTGCTGGTAATAATGAGTATCACATGCTTCATTTACTATGTATATAGAATGTCATGTTCAAATTGATAAGTTTATGTCAGGAATTGCTTCTATTTTAAGATATCATGTAGAGCAAGGCTTGTATGACTTAATCGGCGTTAACCGAGTAAGAATATGCTTGTGTGAACGCTTTTGTTACGAATTACTCCCTCCATCCAACTTTACTGTAATCAATTTCTACCAGGTCTAACTTGGGTCATTCAATTTCTAAAAAATATATTATATTTCCATTCTACCTTTTTTTTATCAAATACTAATCTTCTTAATATAAACAATAAATATTTAAAATTTACAAAATCAATGGTTTAAAATTGTCATTTTATGTATATAAAGAATTCGACAAATAACATATGTCAACAAATTGATTATCGGCCATAAAATTAATGGTTAAATGAAGGATAAAATTGAATATATATCATAAGTCAATTCATTTCTTAAATTGTATCAAAGTCAAACCGTACCTCAACTAAACTCGATTTTGTGAGTAATAAACAACTCCTTAGTGAATTAAGCTGACGATCTCGACGAAATCAAGCAAGGTCCTCGACTATTATACTTTGCATATTAAGTAAAGTTCCCCACCACTCTCAGATTCAATTAGTTTAATTAATTTAAGTTATTAGTTAATTTTAGTTAAGCAGTCTGTGATGCTAGCTCACTCTTTATTAATAGTTAATTATGATTAAGTGTAACGACTGGCCTCGAAGTCAGACGCCCGAGGCCGGAAATAAGCCATCAACTCAGAGTATCCGAAGTCACCATACGATGGTTGACACAAAAAATCACTGTTTAAAGACCAATAAAACCTGATAGTTTGATAAAAGTAAAATAGTTCGAAAACTCAAAATGTTGTAATACATAGTTTAACCATCGCGGGCATTGCCTTAATTCAAAAACCAAAGTGTAAAATTCCATCACATACCAAGTCTCAAAATATTCCACAAAATAGTTTACAATCTTTCAACATCCCAAAACAGAACATGAAAAATTGAGTACATCAAAATAATAAGAAGATGACTGCCGAGGATCCTAGCCACTCACCCCTCACCTAGGTAAAGTCAACGGACACTCACGAACCTTGCCGCTTCTCAGATGGCACCTGTCAATCTGAAGGTGGGAAGGGGTAAGCTTGTGACGCTTTAGTGGAACGAATCACCCTTGATAAGAATTTACCCACATCCTAATAGCGTACACTGTGAAAGATATAGACGTGAAGAATAAAGATATATATACGCATAACAAAAGAAAAATAAATCAATTATCCACAACCTCATACAAACACTTTGGAGAACTCAACTTACGTTAACTCACATGTCACACCCCAACGATCTCATATCACATAATCAAACGAGTAAAACAGCATAAAGTCTCACACCACGTTTATACCACAACAACAATAGAATAAACTTACGAAAATGAAACCACAACAATATCACATATAACATTCCATCCTTTTTCTTCCGACTGCACCTCATCGAACACCCAACATCATCATATCCTTTTCCCGGCAGGCTCACCCTTCGAACACCCCACATCATCCCAAACATTCTCAACTCAAACAATTCACAATTCACACATACACACCAAACATCCAACTATCACACACATCCTAATGTAGTGCATCCATAATATACACGATATAACCATTTCAAGATAGAACCTATAATTAAACATAAATATACTCACAAATGCGTCCATAAACACAAATATAATTAAACATGAATACACTCAAACATAAACATACCAAAGAACCTACACTCAAACATAAACATACTCAAAGAACCTACACTCAAACATAAATATACACTCAAATAAATATACCATAATGCATCTAACACAACCACCATACAAGTCAACATTTCACAATTTCACAACTATACTCACAGATAAGTTTATAACACAGATACACAGTCACAATCAATTACCATATACTTCACTCAAACATAAATAAGGTAACAAACGAAAGTGATAAATCTCACCTTGGCTAAGCACTCATCACGCTTCAAGCAACAATCGATCCGCACGCTTTTCCCGCGTCCCGAGTCTGAACAGAACACCCGAAAATATAATTACTACTCGCAAATTTCAACCCTTATCCTAATTCAATTCTTGACTTTTCAACCCATTTTAGTTACAATTTGACAACTTACGTATAGATTGCTAATTATGTTTCAATGACAATTACGATGGCGAATTTCAACTACCCCAACTAAATCCCATAATCGGCCAATACCTTATCCAAATTACTAACATTACCCACCAATTTCAATCAACCCAAATTTTCAACTTTTCCAACTAATTAACCCATTTCTAACAACCTCTAATCCCAAGGCCTGTTTACTACTCAAAATCTAATAAAACTAATTTCAACATATATTCCTCCAACAACTTATAATTCATAATTTCACCTCAAAACAATCACAATAAAGGTCCAATAACATATTTATACTCTCAACCACATTTTAGAAAAAGTCAACCCAAAATCACTCGAAAGTCAACTCAACTATAACAACACTTTCTACCCCAAATATCGATTATTATCATCTCTTATACTATAATCTAAGCCTAGACAATAATTATATTCAATAATATCTCATAACAACCGAAGTCAACTTAAAATCCCAAAAAGTCAACGGCCCTAAAACGTCCGAAATTCCACATCAAAACACGTAATTTCAACTCAAGAATAACTAATTTAAAACCCAAGAATCGACGAGCAATAAAATTCGCGAAATACAAAAGTCAACTCGAATCAACTCACAAATACTCAACAAGATCGGACTTTTTTACCTTGAATCGAAGCAGATGATGCAGTGGGAAGCTTCAAAAAATTTGAGGCCCAAAGCTTGAGAGACGGAGGAGAAATCGAAGAAAAAAGAATCAAAAGGGAAGAACCTTCGGCAGCCGCTACGGTAGATGGGGAAGTAGGTTTGGATGGTTTGGGCCTTGGTCGATGAGCTATAAAGGGCCGGGGCCTGGCCAGTCCAACCGTGGAAACCCGAACATTTTAATTCGATCAATACCTCTCGTCTTAACTTATCTCGACAACTAACTCCCAAACATTAACATTTATCGTAGATAAAATAATAAATGGGTTTCCAAATTTTACGTAAATCAATTTAAAAAATCTTGCATTTTAATTTATTAATTAACGAGTCGTTACCGGTTTTTACATTCTATCCACTTAACAAAAATTTCGTCCTCGAAATTTAGCCATCGCTTAGGACGCCTTTTATAACCAATTACACTTATTTTTTCACATATTTATTTTCTAATATCGTATCAACTTATCGACCTATAACTTAACATACTCAAATTAATATCTCTCACATTTCCACTTTACTATCATTTCCAATAATTATTTAGCATCTCCTTTATGGTAATCATCTTCATAATTCACATAGTATCTCATAAGCATATTGATATCACCTCATGTTTTCACACAAAGTTTTACTACTCATCGATAACATCTCTACGCATCTATTTCCCCATCGCTATCATCTCATCGCCTCGCCTCCGCCACTTTCACATATAAACGCACTCATAGCTTCTCCACATAAATTAACATATATACATAAACAACAATATCCTATAAAGAATAATCAAATTATATCATAAAGGAAATCAGTGCAACTCCATATAACAAGTATTTCACAATCAACCAATGAATCATTACAACACACTCAACCTAGACCTCTATTTAATCGCATTATCCAGTCCTTATAAGATTACACCTCGATAATCATTTACACCATATTTATAATGTTACGCCACTTCATGTCAATCAATACCTCTCATTATTGTTTACTCCATGATTATATGAACTCATCAAGTCAACAATTTACTCCCCGACTAATCGTTATACTTTAATCAACAACACATAATCATAACATCACAAAGTAATAGAACACCCAATCCGAACATTTCATGGGAACAAATCACATAATCTCAACGTCAAATATCAACAAAGATCAATATATCAACCTCATATATCTCCGTATTAGATATTATCATTCGCCACAATTTCAATATGCTGCTATAATCATCAATATCTCCTTTCTTGTTTATCACATAACATTCTCAAAAGTCATCTAACAGTTATCTACCTTATTAGTTCATTTCTTATATAACATCATGATATCGTCTAACAATTTATTAACACCACAACAGTCCATCTAACATCAATCAACCTCAACCACCACCTTCCAACACAACTAGATAACTTATTCAACATATCACCTTATAATACGCATATACAACTCAACCCCAACCACCACCTTGTTCCGAGTGGCTAGCGAGCATCGGGCGGCAGTAGGATCCTCACACCGATTTTGATGTGTTGTCAACTATTTTTGATTGTACTTTATTTTCAAATCCTTTACTTGGCTTCAGCTTTTGTCACTTTGTATTCCTCGAGTATAAGATTTCATTTCCTTTTGTAGCCTTTGCCGGCATTAACAAGTATTGGGATATGTTGTATATATATGGAGTTGTTTTAGTTAGATATCACCTCGATGGATTGTAAAAAAATTTTAAAACGGTTATTATTTTGAGAATATTAATGGAAATCAAATTTTGATGAAACGAAGTACTTTTTAAACCGAAGCCGCCCATCGGCTCGGCCGACTTGCCCGTGATTATAATACCTCTCACTCAGCATGCCACGAATCTCGACGGTCGCTAATTTTGGTATCGAGTTTAGGTTTCGGGGACACTGGGTTATCCGCTTGGTCGCTGCGGTCGCATTCTTGTTTTTCGAGTCGCCGCTGAGCCGTGTCTTTTTGTTAAAAGTCTCGAGTCCTTTTCTTTTTTGTTGCGTAGGATCGGCTGGTGATGCCACCCGTGAGTTCGTGGTGGTAGCAAGAGGTGCCGGTAGGCCCAAAGCGAGGCCGAGCCTAGTAGGGTATAGTTGCCGATGAGTGTCGCGGACCGCCAGGTCCGGTGTCCATTCTTCTAAGCACGCTGGTGAGATGGTGTAGATCTCGTGAGAAACAGAATGCTTAGGTGGATGAAAGCAGCCAGGAGGTTGAATTTCAAAGTAAGTCGCTTTGACCGGTTTCTCAAGCAGATCCTCCAAAGCCTGCTCCCGCCAGAGCAAAGCTATCGAAGTTCATCCGGGGACAATGGTCCATTTTTGCCGATGGGACAAGGGCTAGACGAGAGTGAATTTTGCTACTTATAGACTTCACTCTAGAGTGCCCGTGACTGATGGGAGAACCTCGAAAGCACGCCCTGATCGCGAGAGGGGAGATTCATGTTTTTGGGAGCTATTTGTCAGCTTTTCCTGAGCTTCGAAAGCATAAATGAAGCGGGGACTAACCGATTAAAAGTATCTATCGAGTAAATGCAAAAAAAAAATAAAAAAATGCCAAAAAAGGGTATATTACATATCCAGTAAGTGTCAAAAGAACAAAATATGTCAAAAACAAAGTATGCAAAAAAGTACAAAACAAAAAATACTACAAAAACTAAAAACTTCTCGGCCGACGCCATATTCTTGAAGTCCTCGATGATAGAATCTGTATCGAACGTTTCAGCAATCTCCTTTTTCAATATAAACAACCAAATTGTCAGCTAAGAATTCATCTTCCATCTTATTGCGCAATCTTGTTTTCACAATCTTCATAGCTGAAAAGGCTCGTTCTGAACTTGCAAGTGAGAAACGTAAAAGAGTTAAAAATAAGACTAATTAATCGATCAATAAGAAAAAGTACACCTTTGACTTCGATTTGGCTAATGAAATGCACAACTCGCTTATGGTTGAAAGGTCTCTTAATTTTATCATCGCGCCAATAATGAAATATTCTAGTTGGAACATTAAAAGGGTCTTCTCTTGTTACTAAAATCAACCGATCAAAACTAATAAGCCTTAAAAATTTGATCAATATTGAATGATTTGAACTCATCTTTTGGAACTAAAGAATTACATAAAGTCAATAGTTCCATTGAACTCTCATTAAAGCGACTATTAAGCTCTGTTAACTCCTTGTCAATTGTCACAAAGAAGATATCAACTCTATAATATTCCTCAAGAGTCATATCCCTTTTTGGTCAAGCCTCAAGGCAATAATAAGTGAACATTCAAATCTAAAACTTTATCACATGTTTGACACAAAAAGCCTTCAATTGAGTAAGTCTCGCTCCACCCTTCATCTCAATTTCTCGAATAAGAACTTTTTGAAGATGAAACTAAACGAAGTGCATTAACAATGTCTTCGAGATCTTTGTTGAAAAGTATAACAAAGCGAATCGCAGTTATACCCATAACTGCTTCACCGCATGCAAGATTAATACAAAATCAAATGATGTCATATACTTACAAGCTTACAGGCTAGCATCCCCTCATTGGCGATAACTAGTCCTTGATCATTGAAAAATAGTCTCTAGAACTCCTAGCGATTTATCGAACATCTCAATAAAACTACAAACTGAAAAGAAATGTGAACTCCAACGAGTATCTCCTGCACGCTTGAGTGTCCCAATCTGATTTGCCCCCTTTCCAGTCTCAAGTTCATCAAGCTCCAACAAATGTTGAACTTGAAGAAACTTTTCCTCTTGTAGCTGATCATGGCGTTTAGATGATGAAGTAATAATATTCACAATGAAAACCAAATTTGCAAAAAATTCATGAACTTTAGCATTTTCTCAAGAATTGAAGCAAGCTACTATTTATGAGCAAAACAATGCACAAAATAAGCATACGGACAATCCTTAAAAAATACTCCTTGCAATCCATTCATTCTCCTCTCTCATATAATCTCAAGACTATCATACCTCGTCCTCGAATGGAACTAACATCTAATGCATGCTAAGAAAATACTTTGCATAATTTCTTTTGAGTAGTCACGTATGTAGTATCTTTCACATGCACTAAATCAATAAATCGTTTCTCTTATAAATCCATCTATATTAACAAATCTCAAAACGATAGCTATTTGTTTCTCTTTTTTGCTTCATCACGATTCATCAACTAGTATGCAAAATTTTGCATCTGCACTTCTTTCCTCGGTGAGTATGAGTTCTCACTTTTGTAGCAAATACATTTAAAATCTCTTTCTGAATAAAATGTGAAGTATATTTAGTATTATAAGGAACATTTTCTAAAACAACCTTTGTTACTTCATCATTATAAGATTTCAAGATTTTTACCATTTCAATGAAATTACCTCGATTCTTCGAACCCTCACTTTCTCGCATGCCTCTAAATGCACAAGCTTGAAAAGCTGCTTAAACGAACACCGCCAATTGATGTCTGGCATCTAATCTATTCCTTTACCTTTCTTCTCGATCTATGGCTCTCATAAGAATGTTGAATATGACTTGATTGATTCAACAAATCTTCATATTTCTTCACTGCAATATTATGAAATAAACAAGGGTCTTTACCAATTTGAGTTAGAAAAAAGCATTTTTTTTTCGCACTTAATGTTCTCCAATTTGAAACTCAACAAATGAGGACATTGTAATCTACTAATTTCCTTTTGGCTTCACAAAGAGAAAACAAGTAGACAATATCTGTGATCGTAAGATGTGGAGAATACTCTAACTAACTGGAAAAATATCGAATCAACTAACAAAACCGCCGAGGTTTTCTCATTATCAAGTAAGAGGATAACTTCCATCTTGAAATTTAAATTTATGTGGCCCCCTTGTAACAAAGCCTCCTCGACTTCATCTCTTTTCTCTGTAGGATACTCCCAATGTTTGGGACGTTTGCTTGGATCATACTCCAAATTTTTTATCAAAATCATATAATTGTAGATTTTCGCATCTCTTATAAGCTCACTTCTATCCGGGGCACTCAAGGTCTATCAAACTCTCCGATTTCACATCCATCCGCATCTCAGTCGCTTTTCTCCTAATATTTTTCTCTTTATTTGAAGAATTTGATTGTTTAGTATTCTGAAATCTTTTTCTTAAAGAATGAGTAAAGCTTTTACTATGATTGATGCCTCAACTCAACTCTATTTCTAAACAAATACAAAATTTAATTAATATTAAAAACAAGCCAACTTTAACTCGTGAATCTCGACAAGAACTATTATTATTAAACAAAGATAAAGTAGTGAAGTACAAAAAGTGAAAAATTAAAATATTTAGTTTGACAAGTACGCTAATTATTAGAAGAATCAAAGCCCCTTGCGCTATATTAATCGATATATATGGCACCATTAAGTGCATTAATCAAAGAAAAGACAAGTATACTAATTATTAAACAAATAAAATAAGTAAATATAATCAAGTCACACAATCTTGTAATTTGTAAATCTAAGAAAAATGCTAGAAGAGTTGAAAATTCTTTTTGTTGCGCCGCTCAATTTCGCAGGCTAAGCAAGAGACATCGCATGTTATGTTTTCACTGTAAAAAGTTTAACAGGTTTCCCTCGAATTATTCACATATTTCCCTTTTTACTATGATTTGTATCTCGATTGAATTAATACATTATTTTGGGCTAATGGGTCATAGTCATTACCCATAAAGTATCCATTAATTAAATATGTATTGTTGATGTTCCACATGCTATTATATATTTTATATATTTTATTAATACATTAATTTAAAAGTTAGTTGTATCTCTCAATATATATTATTTTTTTTTATAAAAAATATCATGAAAAAATATATATATGTATAGTACTCAATTTTGTTTTCAAAATTCAAGAAGGGCCATCACCCCCTTTGGTCTCTTCTAAGCTCCTCCATTGTCTATCCTAAATGGAATTCTAGTTCTCCATTCTTTCTGCCAACGAGTCCTTGTCGGATACCGCTCCAACTCGCTGAAATTGACTAGGCACCGAAGTTGCATAAAAAAATTTATTCACTACTAGTTTAATCCAGCAGAATGAGGGAAGTGAGAAATCACAGCATATAACTCCATCTTGAATAACAACAATTAATTAACTTAATAACCAGGTCACAAGACCAAGTACATTAACATCAACATCAACATCAAAGTTGCCCCCCATCACCTCTCAAGAGACTCCCCACCCAAGCGAGGTAATGGAGATCTAGGAAGCACGGGTACTTCATTTAGTTGTCGACCTCGGCCGCTATACCTCCCCGTCTCGGGACGGCGCGTACGGACGCCCCCGCCTGCCTTTGCAAAAGGGCACGGCGGCAATATACGGGGACATTTCGTGAGTCAGTAATTCCAGACGCTTTCCTTTGTGTATAGTGTCTCCGTGATAAAAAGAAAACTAAAATGTAAAAATAAAATATAAAAAATATGGTTAGGGTTTTCTGCCTTATTATTTGACGCGCATGGAAGATGCTGTGGGATTCTTGAGTTTGTGACCTCACTCGACGAGTCGGATTTTGAAAATTGAAGCTACTGCTGAGTAGCTTATTTTTGTTGCTTTTAAGATATTAGACTAAAGTTTTTTTTTGTTGAGACTTCTATGTGTGACTTTTTTTTATATTTTAATATGGATATTTTTTTCTTATATCTTTATTGACGCATTCCATGTCGCACTGTATCCATACCCTTTAATTGCCGCTTCGGCCCCCTGCCTTATCCCCTCGCTTTCTTGTTCTCGCACCCCGACTCAAGGCTACCTAGATGGAGATCGAATAGTATGCACCCTATCCCGTGGAGGTTAAGCCTCCCGAAGTTTACTCCAAGAGTGAACTGCAAACAATATCTACTACTTCATGGTAGATAAGAAGTGTAGGTATGGTAATGAGCCATTTTGATTTATTCCGAGCCGTAGTATATAAAATCTTAGCCTCCATGTGACATGGAAATGAACTAAAATATGTAATCCAACAAAACCAAACCATCTACCTCTCAAACTTCATTTATATTACTCGACAATAAGTATATCAACAGTTTAGCTTCATGTTATAACAGATGCGAATCTAGAATCACATAATTACGTAGAAGTTGTAGAAGAAAGTTAATAACACTAGAGATTTAATGTGGTATACCTAATAATGTGTTAGGACTAATGGGCAGAGCCACCAAACAGATTTCACTATAATGGGGAAGAACACAGTACAAATTTTAGCAGGTTATGCTCTCAGATGAATAGTTATGGCTAAAACTATTCTATAACCCCAAAGCAAAGTATATAAGCTTCTCTTATATCGGTGTCACAGAAGCATTATGACTTCAAGCATTATTTGGGGAGTATATATAGTAAAAAAAACCGATTAAACGACCTCGAGAGAAAAGTCACTAAAAAAGCGCGTCCAATCGCCCCTACAGTAACGATCCGGGGGCGATTCTTTCCGATAGCTATTTAGCGGTCGGCCTACCGATCGGCCTACCGATTGGCCTGCGGCGGCCAGGGGTACGAGGCCGATTAGCTAAGCAAGCGGTTGAAGCTTGAGTCGAGGTTTGTAACCCCCGATCCCAAATCCCGATCTTCCAGGTTCAATGACAGTAACGTTGATTCAAGGCATATTCAACACTTCATTCTTCAAAAAACTTAAGACCTCTCGGCTCTCTTGTCTAACTCAAATATACTCATTATACTGATTAGTCTACAAGCCATCCCTCGAATACTTGATTTTTTTTATAGATAACCTCCCGTAGGATTAAGCACATTGATAATGACAACAAGATTCCATAAAGTTCATACATAAATTTGGATCATGATATATCAAAAGATTATCAAAACAACTAATATCCGATGGCTGCCAAAAAACTTTAATATTTTTTCATTTCCATTGTTCTTGGAAACCGTCCAATATTGAGTGGTTTTGATGAAAAGGAAGAAAGGTCTACATCGACATGTGAAGAATCCGTCGGTAACAATAATAATTGATTCATTATTCTAATCACAATTCAACAAAGTCTTGTAAAGAGAGTTCATAGCCTTGGGAGCGAAAGAAAGTGAGTCGTCTAAGGTGATGTCGTTTCTTCTTTGTTGTTGATTTGATTGATGCGAAGTGGAATGCCTATGACAATCCAAGGAAGAACCTAAAATTGTTGTTACTTGATTCTATTATTTTTTAACGAAATGCTCGATTTGTTTCAAACCGCTTCATTTTGTGTTGTTATGCCAATATTCAAAGAAGTTAGGGTAAATTTGAAGTGAATAGAACTGCAAGGCTCGCTCCAAAGAAGATAAAAACAATTCAATAATTGGAAAAATGATCGTTTTCGTTATTTTCTTCATTATACTAATACGGAGGGAGTATTACAATACATACTACACTAGAAACTTGATATGCGCGAAGCTCTACTAAGAAAATTATCATGAACATATTTTAGTAAACTTCAGTAAAAAGAGGCCTTGTGACATCTGATCGATTTACTCAAATATTTGATATATTTTTATGTTTAATTCAAAATCATTCCAAAAGCGTAGCAAAACTTACCTCCTTTGAATTTTTTTCTTTCTAATTAATATTTTATTTTTGAAGGGATACTTTGATAAAGTATATGTATGCGAATGTATGTGATGTATTATCCTCAGCCGTATGTATGTCTTGATGATTCCGCTTCGATTGATAATCTTACATACGTGCAGTATAAAGAGGTAGTGAATATTTAATGCTACCTCCATTTTTTATATTCTTGGAGAAATAAGTCAAGCAAAAATATCGACGGTTCGGAATCGTACCTCAGCAGCAGTCGAATAATAGTCCACACGAGAAATGAATCTACTAATCGAGAAGAAGATGAGTTTTGAGAAATACCCCCATATTTTCGAAAATAATAATAAGTTGAAGTGGGAGAAAAAGCTAAGGCAAAAGAGGTGAAAAGCTTCTGAAAAGTTCTCAAGAAAGGATGAGCGGGGAAACATTGCTAAAGCCCCTACGCCAAATCAAATCGAGGAAGGGATCAAACTGCTGAAACCCAGCTCCCGGACATCAAAATGGCGCTAGCACCTTAAGGAAAGGCGGACCATCCGACAAGCGATGGCGAAATTTGCCCTTTGAGGCTCGAAGTCAGTAGGTAGACCGCTACTTAAAAGCCCTGCGCCGTCAGTTAGAGAGTAGGATCATTTGCCGAGGTCCCGGCTATTCTCGTCGACATCGGACATAAGGAAGGCACTAAGGCCCCTACTATTGAAGGAACCCACCTTGTAGCTACAAGGTTCATCGATCTAGCCACACGGAGATAAGTTGCAGGCATCCAAGGTGAACATAGCAATATCCGTCGTCCCGTAGTCCGCCCCAGGGCATGCTCGTCGAGATGGGTCGAGTGTCCCGGCCAACCCACTTATCCAAAGAGGCGTGCAACTCATCGGCCCGGCTACCTATCCCGATCAAGCGGAGGGGGTCCCGAGTCCCACCCCGTCAAGCCCTTTCTCGAGGATCAAAGTCAGAGACAAACATCAATCTGTCCCTTGCGGGATCGAGATCTTTAAGCCGCGCCCAGTTGACCCATATCAAAGTTAAAGACCAAATCCTTGTCAGGCCTTATGCAGACATATCAAGTCAAGGGCCTTCGAAGCTCGAAGCCGGCTCGAGTCCATCAGCTTCGCCGTATTGTAAGCGTCGACATCGTAGGAGATAACTAGTGATAATTCGAACCCCAAGCATTTAATAAATTCCTTTATACCTTGAAAGATTTCCCAAATGGGTTTTATTATTCGGAACACAATTATAATGTAAGTCTTTCCTTGCCAAACAAATCTTGGTATGCCACGTGGGGCTATCTACCTCACCGTCGGCTGCGGACTCAAAAAAAATGGTTCGAGAACATCCGGACTCTTTGCCGTGTTCCCGAGGAATCTTCCTGAGGTCTAGGAGTCATAACAAGGCAGTTTGTCGGATACCCACAGACCCAGTCGGCGTGTACTACAGGCCACGTAAAATAAATCAAGCAAATTCCGATGGCCTAAAGTCTGAACAACGGGAGGATGTAACTTGGTGTGGTTTAGTACCAATTTCACACAGCGAAGGGCTTCATCAAAGTATGAGTCTACTTGACTTAGAAGCCCTTAAAGATAAATACAAGCGAGATTACATAGTTTTATTTGACATACTACAAGGCACTTAAAAGCAGCAGTTACTGCAATCGAACTGACGGAGGCGCGTCATGCATTTGGGTTGGCGTCATCCCATGCGAGAAGGACATTGAGTACCTTGAGCCAAATCGCCCAACCGAGTGCATCGCCCACCAGTGTGGCTCGGCACAGCGCATCCATGGAAGGCTTGACGAAATCTGGTCACGTAATGACTCGAAGACTCCGCGTAAGCGTCATGATGGCTGGCGCCTTACCCATGGAGGAGCAAATAACCTGTTTAGCAAAGATGGTGGAAAAGTAGCCAAAAACATGCGGCGTCGGAGGAGCTCATCGTATAGTGGAAATATATATGATCATGAAAGCGGCGCTTACTCAGCCATGGAGGCGGGCACAGGACCTGCCTCCCAGGTAGAGCCTAACACCTCGGGAAGCCTCAGCAGCGCCTCTTGCAGCATTACCAAGCCTCGAGCATGTCTGAGGGGCCTTGGCAAGGTGGAAAATACCCGTGCGTCTCGATTGATGGGACCGTACATTCTGTGGGGGTTAAATATTGGGAGGCGATCAAAGACACAGATGAGCGGCGCGCAAATACTATGTGAAATTCCTCTGACTCCGCATAGATAGGTTGGGGATGCCAAGGCTACCTGACCTCCAGTTCAACTTGCTTCGGTGGAACTGGCTTGTCGCGTACTTCTTAGAGACATGCCGTGATCTTTGGAACAAGTGGGGACAGCGTGGTCCAAGCCGATTCGTCCCCCCTGGCTGAAGGGAATACGTTCGAGTGAGTACGCGGTAGGAACCGGACTCCATAGATAGTTGAAATGCGAATTGGAAGGAGAGTTCCTCGGCCGTTTCTTCGATGCAGACCGCATTAAGCATGATAGAGCTAACGGTGCCCAAGCAGCGCCGGGAAGAACCCGGTGAGACTTAAATCGCGAGGTAGGATCCCAGGCCTCCCGAATGCAAAGATACACTTTCGGAGTCTTTAGCCATGAACATGTGCATATAGGGGATGCATTGGGACCTGTAGTACATCCTGTAAGGCATCACTTTCCCATGACCTTTGAAGCATTTGTCCATCGAGTCCATAACATGGAGGCTGACCATAGTGCCCAACAAAGAATGCAGTACACTCAACCTGCGCTCTACAAAGCTAGGTACGAAGATGAAGATCTGGAAGAGCCAAGGAAAGAATGTACATTCCATGCTTGAAGTCATGAGTTCTCACTTGGCTCAAAAGAACACAAGGAGACACTAACTTTGGAAGCAGGAGTCATCCAATCTTTGGGAGGATTCTGAGAATCAAAGAATATCGATTCTTTATTTCGAACTACTAGTGATCTTAGATTTGTTGAAGGAAAAGATCATAGAGTTGCCAGTCAAGCGACTTTGAGGAAGCCAGAAGCTCTTGAGCCAAACTTTGCGGTACGTAATGTGGACAGTGAAAAATGCTTCACATTCAAGGAGAAGGTGATGAGCTTGGCAGTCGGGGGCAATCTCTGCAGGAAGAAGACAAGGTCACTACAAATCATGTGACTCTGTGCAAGAACATGAAGACTCTTGGAGAAAGAAGAATCGTGGTAAAGTTTCTCGGTCAACTCATGACAAAGATTGGAGTAAAGAAAGAATGCATGGAGAAGTTACTGGAATAACTCCATGACAAAAGTAGAGAAAAGAAAGAATGCATAGAAGTTACTCAAATAAGTCCCATGACAAAGACAAAAGAAAAAAGAACAATTCCACGAAGAAGGTGTTCGGAAGGAACTCCCGTGGAAAAAAAGACTCGCGAGAACTGTATATGTATAGAAGTTGAGTGAAACTCAATGCAAAAGAAAGCGTAGGCGCCAGGCTCTCGAAACAAATTAGAGATCTTTGCGCCCAAAAAGAGATGGGCGGTGAAACCAACCACCAACCAATTTGGAACAACAAACCATAAATTGGTGTTTTTCTGGTGGGGAATGAAACAACCAAAAGAAAATGGTGGTCTTAGAAAGATTGGGGAACCTTAGTCAGCGGCCCATTACCGAGAGGCGAGAAAGCGGTAAACCACGGATTGTCTTTAAAGTGAGGAGCAACGAAGCGACAACCCCGTACCCAAGAGGCTAGACACAACAAATCCACAACGAGCTCGTTGTTCATTACAATCGAGGCAGATTGCCTGGCTTGACACATATCACGAAGAGGTTGACAAATCATCTGCGGGCAAAGTACGGACTCTCAGTGCCTGACCTCTCCCGGCAAAATGGGGCAACCGTCAAGCGGACGATCCTATCATCCAAGGCGAGGCAACTTGCCTACTAAACTCATCAGAATATACATACAACCTCGGATATGAGTATAAAAGCGTACACTTGACTCACGAACACAGTATAAACTATTCAAACCTCTAGATAAGAGGATAAACTTTCTTAGACTCGAACACAGTATAAAGCGTCGACCCTCTTTGCATAGAGGTTAAATTACCTAGATAACTCTAAGTATGAGTCTAAACTACCCCAAACCCCCTCCTTGATACGAACAAGATAAAATCCCCCACTTGAACTACGTTTGACTTGATCCCCTGCAGGTGCGTGGCGACTTAAGCGTGAGTTTAGTCATAACTTTAAACATGTTTTAGGCTGTCCTTACGCATAAGGGGAAGGGTTAACATGATTAAAGAAGGTGTTAGCATTCTACCCGAAAGACCCCATTTCAAGAGTTGGACGTTTGGCGATCAGAGTCGACAACAACTAAATAAAGCATGCATATAAAGGAGGAATATAAGAGAAATACATAATCAAAGGCCAAAATTGTATCTCAACAAAGAAGAGTCTAATAAAAAAATGCAGAAGTCAAAAAAGCAAAATGAGGTGGAAAATACATAAAATAAATAAAGGAAGTGCAGAGCCCGCTCAAAGATCCTCGAAGAGCTCACATCCCAGAAGCTACTCAGCGACTCCTGGTCTGCTTTCGGCGATCTCGTCCAAATAAGCAACCTTGGCGTAGACTCGGCCTCATGACCTCGAGAATAGTAACCATAGACTCTCGAGTAGCCACTGACGGCCTTGAGTCCTCATATATATCCAGATTTTCGACTCGCATCTCGGCCGGGCAGCCACATCCTCAGCTAGCTGCCGGGGTGGTGCGAGGCCTGCGAACGCCTACACACGATGGCAGCACGGAGAATGCTCACATGAAGATGTCTAGCAATAACAAAGCCAGCGGTCGAGGAGGCAGGTAAGTCTGACTAAAAGATCAGACTACGTCCTACGCTCTACAAAAGAGACACAAAGGAGAAGGGATCGCGCGCCTCGGAGGCACCCGAGGCGACTCGGATATGCACCGGGCTTCGCGATCGCCGTGGATGAAGGCGCAAAGAAGATGGTGACATGACCCAGGCCGTATGGATACACATGTAAGTCCAAGATCAACGAGTTCTAGTAGATGGACTCGAGGCGGTGAGCGATCCTGCCCTGCATATACTTAGGCGCTTTCAACTTGTCTGATAGAAGACTTAGTTCGCAGCGTCGTGATACAAGGATTCAACTTGAGGAGGACAGCAGGCGCTGGGCAAATATTGCTACACTTGGTGATAGGAGAGCTAGAGACAACCTCATGGTTCTACGTGATCGACTCCAAAGTTACATACAATGTACAGTTGGGAAGATCATGGATCTAAACTGATAGTGCTTTGACCTGCATCGATGCTTTAGAAATGCTGAAAGGATGGCTCGAGAAAAGAGCGATTGAGGCATATGAGAACCCCACGTTCACTATTGAGATCGCTTCACGTGCAAGTACTAGCAAAGAATGAAGACAAGTGAGAGTTCGGCCCGAGGAAGCCTGGCGCCCAGCGGCTCGACCAGTTTCGTCAGTGCAAATGAATAAGCCATCAAAGCGCTCGAAAGAGCGTGTGCAGCCCAACTCCAAGCGAAGAGGTTGCATCCGCACCCTTTCGAGGGGTTTGTCACGCGGCACAAGGGGCAAAGATAGAGAGGGGGCAAAAAGATGAGCATGGAGCAGGCTGAATCCCAGGCTTATGATCTCTAGTCAAAGTAGGCTCTGACCCCCCCTGAAAACTGAGAAAGGGTCTGTGACCCAGCGAATGGAATGAGCCTTGACCCCATCAAAAGCATGACAAGAAGTCGGGTGGACACCTCTAGAGACTACCGCCTCGAGGGTAGAGTGTGCCGGCGAGTCCATCTGTCCATTTATACAAAGAGGACAAAGGTCGGACTTACACCAGCTCGGCCTACAGCAAAGCGGGCGGGAAGCCGAGTCGAGGCATATCCCTTATGGGATATCTTGGGCTTGAGCTTCCCGTCGGCCTTGGATGGTGGGAAGCACGAGGTAAGTTATCCGCCGTTCGAAAAAAGAAGAAGACGGAAGCCGAAGTCTAGCGTATCCGCGTCCAAAATATGGTGGGATATGCTGGGCTTCGAACTCCATCTTTTCTTTGAGCCTTTCGATGGTGGGCTTAGACTTGAGCCCGCCATCAAGATGAGGCTTGAAAGTCTAGCATAATCCCAGCCGTCAAAAAGAAGAAGAAGATGGGAAGCTTTGAAGTCTAGCGTATCCCGCCATCAAAAGAAAAAAGATGGGAAGTCAGAGTCTAGTATATCCCACCATCCAAAAAAGATGGAAAGTGGGAAGTGCGGATATCCCACCGTCAAAAACGAGGAAGCCAAAAGTTTGGCATATCCCGTCGTCAAAAGGGAAGAAATGTGAGGCGGAAGTCACAGAATCGTCAAAGTAATAACCCCCACCCCAGGACGAAGGGGAACATGTGCACAAAGCAAAAGGGATACGGGATACCACCATCCAACCCCAACCATCCCGAACAAGCAAAGAAAAACAACAAACATGAAGCAAGCATATGCATAAAAAGGGACAGTGTGTTTCGGGGTAGGTCGGACATGGCTTCCGAATGGAAAAAGTACAAAAGACAAAAGATTGAGGGTCGAGATACTGCGGATTCATATAAAGAACATCAAAAACAGGAGAAAAGCGAAAAAAGATAAGGTGAAAATGCTTTCAGCGTACAAAAATCCCGTCAGAGAATCACGAGGGGGTGTAATTCAAATATCCTAATAGCTTAGAGCTGCCCACTTGAGGGTGGCACCAACACATACGTCTACTCGATATCTTCGAGGGCCATGGGTAGTTCGTCAAGGTGATAAGTAGAGAGGCGATATATCCCAAAACAACACAGAGTGATGCAAAAAGCGAGGGACAACACAAAAGCTTGATCGAGCAGTATGAAAATTCATAAATTAAACAAAAAGCATGATGAATGCGGGAACCTACTTGAAACTTCAGTTCAAATTTCAAGGCATTCGATCGGCTAATCAATGGGAACAATTCAAGAAAATTATTTGCCAATTCAAAGCAGGATTCTTCGATCGGCGTACAAATATTCATGAAAATTATGAGATTTATTCTAGTTAAACCCTAATTGAACTAATAGTTTGCATGGGAATTTTATGATCATCCACTTATGAGTGAATTCATGAACAACAAAAGAAAAAGGTGGAATCTTTACCTGAACGAAGATCCCGAAGATGTAGAAAACAACTAAATTTAAAGCAGAATACGTAAATCAACAAAAGAAGCAAAAAAAATTATTATTATTTTTTAACCCGTATGGTTCGAAATTACCAAGAGAAAGAAAACAAAAAAAATGGCTTCTTGGAGCATAGTTTGGTTCGAAAATCATGGAGAGAAAGGGAATGGAAAGAATTAGGAGTTCAAATGCATACCTACGCTATAAAAACAAGAAGAAAAGAAGAAATTCAGGCAGGGTGGAGGTAGTGTTTTGGCCAATAGGAAGTGAAGAAGAGCTTTTCTTTTCTTGCAACTTATGAGTTTAATTTTGTGCACAAGGGTTTAAGTAATGGAAGTAGGCTCGAGTCATGGGTGTCCGACATGACAAAAGCAAGAAGTGAGCCGTACCCGTATGGCCAAATTGCGGCGATCATGTCCTTTGAACCAAATTCAGTTCACATTTATCCGGTACTGCTTTGAAGAACCAAAACACGTGAGATAAATCGAGACCTATTGATTAATTTTTGTTATATTAGCAAAAAAATAAAAATTCTACATTTTATTATGACTCGATTCATAATAAAATTATATCCATGAGAATTAATTCTCCATACATCTCCGATGGATTGGAAATTAATAAAGCCGAAAATCAAGACCCCGACACTATACCAAATTTATGTCGGATATATCCAAGATGACAATTGATTTCTTAAAATTAGAAATCAAATTGTGCCATGACATACCCGACAGCCGAGTAGCAAAATCCCTCAGAATGCAAGGATCCGGGTAGCGACAAAATCCAAAACGAGTTGTACGAATGACTATACCGGTACCTTGCGAGAACACGGTCGAACCGACACTTACTATGTATGTGCCCAAGTTTGAGGGGCGTTTGTAGGTAGTGAAAATTTAATTAATTTTCAGCAATCAGCGATTTCACGTGTTGATTGGGGTTCACACTGAGCTTCAATTAAATTCAAACGAGGAGAAAATAATAGGGTTCGAGGTTCGAGGACTGATATTAATTTTAGGTTAAAAGTTAGGGTTTTACGTTAAATAAACCTAATTTTAAACACAGGAGCAGAAAGTCGATAAATAAAGTCATCTTTGACCTAGAAATGGTCAAAGAAACGCCTACTCCATATTCTTGGAGAATTAGTCATGCAAAATATCGATGGTTCGGAATCGTGCCTCAAATCGGCCAGTCGAATCATGATCCGCTTTGAAAATAAAAGCCGACCAATCGGAAAGAAGGCACGAAGAAAGCTTATAAATATTCCCATATTTTAGAAAATAATGATAAGTTGAAGTGGGAGAAAAAGCTAAGGCAAAGAGGCGAAACACAAAAACTCTAAAGAAAGGATGAGGAGAGACACAGAAACATCTGAAAGTTTGAAGATTCAAAGGAAAAAGCTGGGACACATGTGCAGGTAGGCGCCTAAAACATATCGAAAGCTGACGTCAAAGTCTCAACATAAAAGCGGACAATCGAATCTCCGAAAAAAGTGGTACATCCGTCCCCAATTTGCTGAGGCTGCCTGTAGCGAGGTCCTGCACTATATCAAATCCGGGGAGAGGATCGAGGCTGTGAGCCTGCCTCACACCAAATAGGCACCTAAACGTGAGGAAGGCGGTCGATCCGGGAAGCCGACAGAAGTGGGCTGTCCCTCCCGACAAGTTGTAGGAAACATCTTTGCTAAAGCCTGTGCCAAATCAAATCTAGGAGAGGATCCAACTCTGCGAGCTCCACTTCCGGCCATCAAATAGGCACTAGCAGCGCCGAGGAAGGCGGACCATCCTGAGTTGATGAGAAGGCATTTCACGGCTCGAAGTCATTTAGATGAACCTGTTCTTAAAGCCTGTATGCCAAATCAAATCGCATTGATGTCAATTTGCCGAGTCCACTTCTGTTGACGTCAAACCTGAGGAAGCTACTAAAGCCTATTTCTTCAAAGACATTTCTGAAGCTCTGAGTTAAATCAGTCCGGCCAACGGAGATAAAATTTCTTTGAAGCATCATTGCGAGGACACATATCCAGAATCATCCGTCAAAGTCCCGCTTGCGGGACATATCGGCCAAGAAGGTCAGCGTCTAGCCAGCCGCATCAAAGACACGTGCAACTCATTGGCAGATACATCTAGTCAAGTGGAGGGGGTCCAAGTCTCGCCATCAACCCACCTCTACCGAGGATCAACGTCACAGAAGAGAGAGACAATGTCAGTCGCGCAATACGAAGATTAAGGGTGTCAAGCGGTTAACTCATGTTTAAAGTCAAAGACCAAATCTTGTCCAGGAGGCCACGTCGAGGACAATACATATCCAAGTGAGACCAGTGAGCCGGCTTGAGTCCATGCCAAGCCAAGCCATATGTGTAGGCGTCGGCTTATACGTAGGAGATAAGCTAGGCGGTAGTTGAGCACGTGATTCTTGATAAATTCCTTTGTACCTTGAAAGATTTCCCCAAAAGGGTTTTATTATTCGGAGCTTATTATAAAGAATAAAATATTTCCTCACGATACAACTTCGAAGTCTTAAGAAAATAATTTGAATTCAAAAAACTATTAGGCACCATATATAATTGCCACGTGCAAAGCACGAACTCGACTACTAGTAATATAAAGTGTGTGATGCTTGTTTTGTTTTGCAACTCCTAGTCCACAAAGAATACATTCCAGCAAAGGAATAACAAGAAGATTTTCATCATCCAGACTAGAATAGAGGACCGAACCAATAAGGTCTTTAAGATCACCCTTTGATGGATGGTAAGTGATCACCAACACAAGGCTACTAAAGTGTAAAGATTTCTATTTTTTTTTTTAATAATACATGTATTGCATACATGACTCAAACAATAATTACTTTTAAAATAAACCTCTCAATGAGGTATCAATCTTCAATTGATTATATTGTTCTTAAGGAAGACCCAATCTGTTCTAGTAGTCAATTGATGATAATTTTAGTGACTTCATCAAATATAATTATTTTCCATCCTAACCACTACTACTAGAACTCAAAAGTGTCATTTTCTCAAATATAAAGTATATTCAACCTATTGGTGCTGTTTTGGTTTTATTAAACTCTAGTGAATATACCGCATCTAGCACATTATCAAGAAATTAAATACAAAACATGGGTTAGCCATATATATTTCTGTTCACCAATGCCAAACTTACTAAATGAAAATGGGTGTTGTTTTAATGTGATAATAGTGATCTTTAAACATCAAACCTTAAAGTTTGAGGAAACTATATTTTGACAAAGCAAGTAGACATATTAGTTAAGATGTTAAATTAGACTTCATGCATGATTCACCATACTGTTAGAATAACAACCGTACTTTGTATGGAGAGAAATAGATGGAAGAAAATTAAAAGAAATATGCATTCCCTTATTCTTGTAATAGAAGTTAGTGACATTTATTAGCGGACATTTCATGCGATATTAAATGTTACACTATAAATAAGCATGCATGTTATGAAAATAGATATAGAGACAAGATAGAATTATATTCTAATATTTCTCATGAGAGATTTAGTGACGGCTTCATGCATGTAATATATAATTCGTAATACATTAATATAATTAAATAGATCATTATTATTCGGTATACATATAAATATTTATTATATAATCCATAGGCGTTTAAATAAATAATTGCTCGAGCTTGATTCGAATTCGAGAGAGAATAAAAATAAGCGAATATGATTAAAACCACAAATTCCAAAGCGATGGCGCGAATTATGGGAATTGGGTATATAAATATAAAAAGGTTACCGCAGTTCTGAATCTCTTGGACATAGTTGAAGGCAGATTATCTGAAATGAGAAAATCATGACATTGACGGCTCTTAATAATCACGGCAAAAGCTTGACGCTAAAGATTCCCTTGAGCCTTATTTGTAATTTTTCAAGGTGTTGAATCGACATTTGAAAAATATCGGAAAGCCCGGCTTGTTGAAATCGATGAGGAATTGATTCGCTTTTATTATTCCATTCACGTGATTGTGTATCGGTCGTTTACCGGGTTGGTTAAATGTGATTCTTTGGAACTTAGTGTTCACTTAGTAATTGTATATTACTAGTTTGGGTTCTCATGATAATTTAAGGGGTTATGAGCGTTGCTGGGTCTTACTCGTGTCGTTATAATAATAGTAATTGGTCGGTGTATTGTGCCACAACTTACTATTATCACGAGCCTAGGAGTCGCGCTTGTCTGATGACGTTGGATTATATTTCATGTATGAGGTAAACTCGTTGCTAAATTGAGAGTTGATTGTAATCAATGAATATTCTCAATTGGGATTTTTACATTGATAATGTAAAATAGAAATTGGATATTGAATTAATTAATTAAGTCAATTGAATTAATTAGAGTAGTTGAATTGAGCTTGTTAGTAACTTGTTAGTTACTATTTAACAGCTGTTAGTGTTTGATTTTTATGATTTGAATTAAACTTAGCAGATTGACTCATTAAGCTATTCGGTTTGGGAACTTTGGAGTTTGACATATATAAAGCGAGCAATAGGTTTTCATCATAACATGTTTTCATGAAATCTGAAACAAAGCCTCTCATTTCTCACCGTATGGCGAAATGTTCAAGGGAAGAATTGAAAATTCTTCTCTTGATTTTTCATCCAATCAACCCATGTTCTAGCAAACACAAGTGTAGGATTCAACCTCTCCTGGTGTGCAACAACCTAGAGGCACTACATTTGAAGTGCTCGAATTTGGAATTCAAAGGAGGCTTCGTGAAAGAATGTGTTGATAGGCTTCGGCAGCATCAACGTAAGTGCTCACATTTATTCACAATTGTTGAGTATGTGTTTTGGAATTAATTTATATCATTTGAGGATCCGGGATGTATGAATTTGGTGTTTACTCATAAATGAAATTAAATAAATTCTATGATGGCCTCGGTATTTTCAAGTTTGATATATTTTATCTAATTTGATTATGTATTGACATAGTTGTTAGTTAATTTTGATTATTTCATGATTTATATATTCAATTGATGAATATATAATATGAAAAATCAACCCATTTTTATATATGTTTCACAATTTGGAATCATCATTTCATGTATTGATTTGATGATTTGATGTTTATTTAATTGTTTCATGAATTGCAGTTAAAAATTGATTATTGCATTTTAATTTGAGGTAGAATCATTTTCGATTTTGATGAGGTTTAGAAATTTCTAAAATTCTGAAATTAAATCACATGTATTCTTACGACCACTTTGAGGTTAAGTACTAGTTTTTTGAAATTGTTTAGATTTCTTAAGTGCTACAAAACATTTATTGAATTTCTGAATTGTTTTGGGTTAAATGGAAAAACTAGAAGTGTTTTTGATAAACTACCAACTTGGAGCGTGTTCAATAATATTGTTGATGTTCGAAAAATCTGAGGAATATTTTGAAATTTTTAGAGCCTCCAAATCATTTTTTACAAAAGTTCGCGGTGTCTGGGCAGCAGAATGAATTACCAAAAATCGGTCGCCGTACTCTGACTGCCGGCAGCATGTCATTAGTGGGTGGCGGAGGCAGCGGTTTGGTCAGGTAAGTTCTTAAATCCGTTTTAGAAAACCTAAATGTATTTTATGTAATTATTTTGGTTTAAAATTTATTAGTAATTATTAATTTAGGTTTAAATGTTAAATCATAAATTTTGTCATTAAGATGATTGAATATATATCTTGAATGGAATTAAATTTGATTTATATTTCGATTTCATAATTATTTTCATTAATTGATAATTTTTGAAAATATTTTCATGATGACTTTTAAATTTTGAATTTTGGAGTTAATTACTTGTAAGTAATTATTCCGTGATTTAAATGGCGATAATTATTGTAATTATCGTAATCATGGAAATATATTTAAATTAAAATTTACATTAATTGATAAGTAATTGTAAAATAATGGGTAATTAATTTAATTCAGTATGAGCATTTAATTTCATTTCATTTAATATATATGACATTAAGTGTATTTATTTGTTTTAATATTTTGCCCTTATATATTGTTATGGAATGGAAAGGAGGTATTTAGATATGACCCATTTAATTTATTTATTTCACGATGCAGCGTCTTAGGAAATGTTGTAAACTTGACACAATAGTCGTATTTCTATTATTCTTGTATTCGTTTACCCTTGACTGCGTCTTTGTCGAGTGGAGTTAGAGTAGTAGTATGTCTTCTTTGTGGTGGCATTAAGTCATCATTTCCACAAGAGCGGCGCGGAACTTGAGGTTTTGGTCTTGAAAGAATACAAGACTTCTTGGCTTGTTAAGTCTTTGTAATAGGAGGCACTATGTTAGCGTTTATTTGTTAGAAATGTAATAGGTCTACAGGGTCAAAATATCACATCTCCTAAATCTGTGTTATTTATTTATTTTTCATATTTATTGCATGTTGCTTGAATATGTGCTATCCATGCATGGTTAAATAAAGTTAAATAACATTATTCATGAGTAAAATTTAAGCGATGTATCGAAGCCAATTTTAAAGTTGTGAAATCGGTTGCTTTATGCGGGCCAACGTGATGAGGTGTTATAGTTTTTGCACTTTGATATGACAATGGATCATGTTGAAGTTATTTCCACTAACGTTGTGCGCTTTGAATGATCACTCCAAGTAACTATTTGGTTTTTAACGGTGGTATGCTTAACGGTTTGTATCGAATATAACGTCAAGTAGCATCTGTATGACATCTTGAGTGATCTGAAGTTATGTAGTTTTGTAATTGGTTGGTAACTGTGTCTTTGGATTCAAAATAGCTATGCGATGTTGCCGTTTGAATCACGGGCATAATAGACTTTAGTACCTTAAATATTACTTTACATAGTGGTTGATAACCTACTATTATACTTGATTCAAAATGTATGCGGTGTTGCCGTTTGAGTGAGTATAGTACATCTTGATACCTTAATACGTTTTTGTGAGATTTGGAGATGCAGATTATTATATATTTACAATTCATTTTTGTAAATCGTATGGATTATTTTGAACTTCTACTTGTTGTTTATTTTAAGTTGCATATTTCCTATTATGTTTGGCACATTAAGTTTACCTATTTTATTCATTCATTGGGCAAACTAAATGCATGACTTTATAATGTGAAATAAAATAGATTAGAGGAGAAATCGAATGACTTGTTGAAATAAAGTGTTACAACGATCTCCTTGACCGTTTACGTCGGTTGTATGCTAATAGAGGATAAAACTTTAAATACCACAAATATTTAAGGCCCAGTTCAATCGTGTTGATCGTGCATAAACTTTGGTTGAGAACAAGATCACGTGATATGATTGAAGGATAATTAATTTTTATTCAATCCAAAGGTGATGGCTATGAGACCAATATATTATATTGTCTTAGCCACCAAACAAGCCTTAAATAATAAATAGTTTGAACTCCTTTTGAGAAAAACTATTGAATGATCTTGAATATTTGTGTATACACATTTCGGGACATGTGATTGGTATTTGAGTTTCTTTAACATGATGAGCGTGGTTCATGGTGTGTGATGAAACAAAACATGGTATGTAACCAAATAAGCAAAATTATCTATTCGGTTACCGCCTCACTTGTACAATTGAGTGAACATAGAACTATAAGTTGAAGTTAATGATTAACTTCATTATTTAGAACTTTAAAGCATAAGAAAGAAGGATTTTAAGTAACATTTAGGAATTGAAGAAATTTGATTAAATCTCGTATCTCAAAATAATTTTGTTATCGAAAATTTTGTAATGTCTTGGCTAGGCTATCAGTGTCGAGAACACTAGTTTTGACTCACATGATTTAATAATGGATATGAGCCAAGTATAACAATAGCTGGAAGACAAGATACAAAGAAAGTTATCGAGCTCTTGTGTAATGATAGGCGACTACATTATAAACCCATATGATTTTAAATCCTCGAAGATGGTTGGGATTCTAAGCTATTTTTCTTTGCACTTGTAAGAGTAGAAAGAATGTCATGTTTGACTTACTGCGTTTCCATATCAGGTGATTCTAATTAAGGAAACATTACTCTCTGCTTCTTTAAAAGGACATCTTCGAACAACAAGCGATTGAATAATACTTATGGATAATATTTCGAAACAGACTTAGTATAATCTTGAAAAAGATGAACTAGGTCAACTCTTCTTAGACTTAGTGGGAGGTTCACTAGTCTAAATTAAGTTTATGTTTACATACAAGTTAATTAAAAGAGAACAAGACTTGAGTATAATCTTGAAGATGAACTAAGTACGACTCTTCTTAGACTTGAGTGGGAGGAGTTCGCTAGTCTAAATTAAGTTTGTATGTTTACATACAAGTTAATTGAAGATTTGAGTCATTGAATGATACGCCGAGAGTTGATAAGGGTATGGAGGACCATATGAATACTATCAAGTTAAAGTCGGAAGTATCATCGATATAAGTAGTATATCATCCGAAGAATGAGATCATTCTAAGATACGTAATTGAGGAATTGTGTTTAATGAAGTTAAAACACAGATGGATGAGATCTTTCAATTTCATATACCAAGAAAATTTCATTCTAACCTTAGACGTGTCATTAGTTGAGTGATACAAGTAAGGATTGTGTTTACGTGGCTGAAACACAAAGAATGAAATAATTTCACATATTAAAGGTTCTTCGCCTACCTTTAAATTAATTTATTCATATTAAAATGTGAAACTGACTCGAAGTTGTGTTTGATAAACAAACTTTGAAGCGTCTCGTGGGATAAGTTAGTATTATGCCGATCTTATTAGACATAATTTAACTCGATCAAAGTTGATATGAAGTCATTTGTACATAACCGGAAAGGAAGGCTGGTATTTATTTCCATCATTTATAGTGTTGCAATTTATTGTACATATAGAGTCTTAAATTATGAAGTACAAATAGTGGAAATAAATATGTGACTTGAATGCGTTCAAGTATGGCTCCGTAGGAGATACCAAACCGATGTTAGAACCACTTGAGTTATATCAAGGGAGTATCAGCTCTTGATGCATTTAAAGCTAAATGCGTGTCTGAGACAACATGAATAAATAATACTCAATAAATGACTTGAGGTCGTTTAAGTGAAATAAGATGTGAATACATGGGTTGAGTATAGAGCTCTATTTTATCTTACGGATGGTGATTCATCGGGGTAAGAGCCCACATACCTATTACTTTACAGATGGTGAATCATCAAAGTAATAAATGTATTAAATTAAATGGCTTAATCGGTCATGAATGGCGTTTAATCATACATTGGTTAAAGCGATAGTAAACATATTCATTGGTTATTTGTCATATTTATTCAAAGCTTTCTTTATTGCTATTCCACAAGTTGTAACATGTGGGTATAAGCGATTTTTCTAAGTAATGATCAGCGATGATGGATCGCATTGTTATTGGAACTCCAGCGTCTCAGCGAGAATGTAAAGAAAGTTTCTATACTACTAGAATCTAAAGTTGTAAACTTAAGATTGAGTATAATGGAGTTATATTCCTCATTTGATACTTGATGAAAACGATAAGAATCAAGAGTGATGAAAAAGAACCTTGAGTTCCTTAAGGTTGAGTGGGGAGGCGTAATTTTGCGTAAATGAAGTTTTATACACTAAATATTGAAGAAATCTTCCTACTGACCTTAGAATAAATGGCGATTAGATTCTTGTACATTTGTGAGCCCAACTACATATATGTGACACATGCTATGATCAGTCACATTATATATATGTGCGTGCATGACATTTCTTGTTAAGTTTAAGATGTCATGAAGCTCGAGGTGATTGAAATCTATAATAGATTAAATTCTATAAATAGACAGATTCTCTTATTGACAAAGCTTCTTCGTTTAGAGGGTCTAATCCCACATTAAGGGCCTCACGTTAATGAGGTGGTTGAGAGAGGTCATGTGTTGTGCGCCGCGACTATGATTCGCGTATGCCGCGTCGAGGTCATGTGTTGTCGCCCGCAGCTAGCGTGGCGTGATTCCCGTGATTGGAATTGTGAAGTTTTACTAAAGGTATTCAGCGGATTAGGAATCTGACTTTGGTAGTAACTTTAAGAGAATAGAGGTAACTATAGTTGCATGGAGATGGATCGGAGTTGTTGATCTTGTGCTTATGGCTGGATGTGATAGTAGCATTATGGATAGTTATTGCCGTATGAAGGCTATTAGCCAAAATTTCAATAATAGAATTTGAGTCTAGTATGCTCGATGGGTAAACTAAAAGGAAAGCAGATTCCGTATTACAACTTGACTAGTCGTCTGTTTTTGTTGATAATGTTGTTAAAAATAATATCGTTTAATAAGGCAGATGTGTTTTAACACATTCGAGGTTGTGTTATAAACTGCAGATAGAACCACAGAAATGGTTGAAACCCATTTTGATCATAGTCATGCATGACTATGTCAGGGTAATCTTAGTCATCAATGATTCCTTGGTTGAGAGACCAGATCGATGAATGTAAAGACTGCTTGTAAGTAGTATTTCGGTAAAGGATGTGATTGTAATCCATGATCTTAACACTTTAGATATCATGAAGTCACAAGAGTCATCATAACTTAAAGGATCCATCATGGATTTAAGCATCGTCTCGGTTGAGATCGCTTCCCTGTGATTGACCAAGTTTGGTTTTTCACGAGCTTTATGAAGGAAGCTGAACATGGCAAAGTTCGGTGGGAGCTAGTTCGTTCACTTTCTGGAATAAGTTAAAATAATTAATTAAAAACGAAATTCCTTTGTGATTTAATCGATTTATTAACTAAACTACATGAATCGTGATTCATTAAACATGAATTACTAGATTATTTGTTTCACGTGCCGTTGAAATATATAATATACATATATTGAATCCTCGATGAGTGAAAAGTTAAATCCACACAGAGTTGGTCATCTTTCTAGAAATGACATGAATTGTTGATAAACGCCTCTTGAGCTAGAAACATAGGATAGCCAAAGGCAGCAGTGGGATGTAGCGATAGTTAGGGCGACAAACGTGAATGACTAACATGGTGTTTTGATTAGTGATCAAGAGATTGATCGCGTTAACTGCGGACTAGATCGATACTCGTGGGCTGCCGGTCTGAGTATTTGGGGAGCTAGCATGGCCAAGCAATTCATAGAAGATATGTATATGCATTGTCCTATGATATTTGTTTTTTAGAATTTTAGGTTCGATGATTCTTAGACCTCGATATATAACTATACGTGTTATATGAGCTCGTACTTTGTATGACCCGAATGTACGCATAGCGGGGATTATAACGGCGTATGTTGGGTCATGCGGTGAATATAACGATAGATGATATATTAGGAGGGATTTATCCGTCCTTGATATACAAGGAAGATCTCGGGGCCTCTCACAGGTTAGTGCTTGATTGGTTTATGGGACGCCGTAAATGCTTATTCGATTCGTACTCGAAGATAAAGAAAGTTGTAGGTGTTCGCTGACCTTAACATGGATTCTTCTACGACTAAAGATCGGCGTGATAAAGTAATTGTATGGTGTCGTCCAAGAGCGAAAGGGGGTGTTGGAAATCAATGAAATTGATTCCATTTTATTATATGCCCGTTCACGACGATTGTGTATCAATTCATTTAAGGGTTGGTTAAATGTGATTAGTGAACAGTGTTCACCTTAGTAATTGTATATTACTAGTTTGGGTTCATGATAATTTAAGGGGTTATGGCGATTGCTAGATCTTACTCGTGTCGTTATAATAATAGTAATTGGTCAATTATTATTATTATACACCTTACTATTATCGAGACTTGAAGAGTCGCCTGTATCTGATGGCGTTGGATTATATTTCATGTGAAATTAAACTACGTTGCTAAATTGAGAGTTGATTGTAATAAATGAATATTCTCAATTGAGATTTTACATTGATAATTTAAAATAGAAATTGGATGAACGAATTAATTAATTAGTCGATTGAATTAATTCGATAGTTGAATTAGTTTGTTAGTAACTTGTTGGTTACTTATTTAACAATTTGTTAGTGTTTGATTTTACTTGGTTTGATTAAACAGATTCGACGTTAAACTATTCGGTTGGGCTTTGGAGTTTTGACATATATAAGCAAACTTATTAGGTTTTCGTATAACATGTTTCATGAAATGAAAACAAAAGCCTCCTCCGTTTCTCCTCGTATGGCTGGCGAAATGTTCAGGAAGAATTGAAAATTCTTACTGCGATTTTCATACAATCGACCAGTGTTCTAGCAAGCACAAATGCTTAAGGATTCAGCCTCTCACGGTGTGCAACCAACTAGAGGCACTACATTTGAAGTGCTCAAATTTGGAAATTCAACGGAGGCCATTGAAAGAATGTGTTGATAGGGAACTCGGCTGGCATCACTGTAAGTGCTCTGTTATTCATAATTGTTAATTATGTGTTTTAGATTAATTTATATCATTTTGAGGATTCGGGATGTATGAATTTGGTGTTTATCACAAATGAAATTCATACTAGATTCTATGAAACATCCAAGGAAGCGTGGGAGATTTTACAAAGAACATTCCAAGGAGTTGAAAAAGTGAAGAAGGTACGACTTCAAGTACTTCGAGGCGAATTCGAAAATTTAAAAATGAAAAGTTCTGAGAATATTTGTGAATATGTCACTCGTTTGACAACTGTGACAAATGAGATGAAAAGAAATGGAGAACAAGTTGATGACGTCAAGGCCATGGAGAAGCTTCTTCGCTCATTGACAAGAAAGTTTGATTATGTTGTTACTTCCATTGAAGAATCAAAAGACTTGTCAACAATTTCGATTGATGAGCTTGTCGGTTCTCTCCAAGCTCATGATCAACGAGATGAACGATATGATGATTCAAACCACCATTTAGAAAAGGCGTTGCGAAAAAGTGTCCACTTAATGAAAATCAAAGTAATAGTTATATACGTAGAAGAGGTGGCTTGACTGACTGCTCCCGAGTGGAAAGTCGTGGAAGGCAACCTTTCAAAGAGGCCGGAAAAATGAGTTATAGGTCTTGGTCGTGGTCGAAATTTTCAAAAGGCTAGGGAAAGAGGCGGATATGAACGAAGTGATAAATTGCGACTTGATATTCTGATTATAACAAATATGGTCATTTCGATTATGAATGTCGATCCCTTTTCTGATAAAAACAATTACTTTTACAACACTAGATAAAAAAGAAAAAGTTGAATCTCCTATATTTCTAACATATAATGGAATGAAGAGTGCAGCGAAAATATTTTGTATCTTGCCCGACACGTGTAATGTCGCGTAATGTGGTCGAAAGGATGCATTCACGAGTTGGATGAAATGATCAATGGAGAAGTTACTTTTGGTGATTCATCGAAGGTTCCAGTACAAGGAAAAGGCAAGATAATGATTGTCTTAAATAATGGAGAATTTTTTTATAAATGATGTTTATTATATACTGCGTTGAAGAAGCAGCATCATTAGTCTTTGACAACTTTTAGAGAAAGAATATAACATAAATATGAAGGAGAACTCTCTATGAATAAATCAAACTCGAAATTAATTACAAAAGTTGATATGACCAAGAATCGACTTTTCCTGTTGGTTTATGAAGCCCAGGATACAGCGTTGCTTAATCGATCATTAAAAATATTTCATTAGTTATGACATATGAGATTTGGTCACCTTGGATTTACTGGCTTGAAATTATTGTAAAAAACAAAGATGGTTTACGGTTTTCCAGAAATAAATAAACCAAACCAATTGTGTGAATCATGTGTTAAAGGAAAACAACATAGAAAAAGTTTTCCTATTGGAAAATCATGGAGGAAGCGAGCGACCTCACGGGAAATTGTTAAATACGGACATATTTGGTCCGTTGACATTCGCATCATTTGGTGGGAGCAGGTATTACATAACATTTATTGATGATTTGTGCAGAAAAAGTTGGGTATATATTTTGAAAGAACTTGATAAATTCAAGGAGTTCAAAGCAATGGTAGAAAAGGAAAGTGGACAATATTTAAAGATACTCAGATCGGACAGAGGAGGAGAGTATACTTCAAACTTGTTTAAAAGCTTCTGCAGAACACATGGAATCAATCATCAGTTGACAACGTCATATACTCCACAACAGAATGGCGTTGCAGAAAGAAAGAATCGTACTATTCTTGACATGGCAAGGAGCATGATAAAGAAAAAACCATGCTCGAGAACCTTTTGGTGAAATCATCTTATGTGCAGTTTATTTACTGAATCGTTGTCCAACCAAAATGTCAAATACAAGACTCCAAATGAAGCATGGAGTGGAACCAAACCATCAGTTGGACATCTCAGAATTTTTGGATGTATTGCATATGCACATATTCCTGATCAGAAAGAAAAAAAGCTGGATGACAAAGGCGAAAAATAAATTTTCATCGGATATGACAAAAGAAGCAAAGACTACAGACTCTATAATCCAGTGACAAAGAATTTAATTATCTCTCGTGATGTCGAATTCGATGAAGCTTGATTATTGGAGATGGGCGTGAAGAAAATAATGCATGTCTATTTTTAATGATGATGATGAAGGTGTTGACTGACATTAGAAGATGATGATTGAATCCTCCACAAAGTCTGATTCAAACTCCTCAATCAATCCCAAGAACGTTAGGAAATAGCAACAATATGAATAATACCCGGTAATTTAGGGGTGTCTGAGAAAAACACGAAGACTAGATGAAATCTATGATGCAACAAGTCCGGTTGGGAATTTTGATTATTCATTATTTTGTTTAATGGTTGAATGTGATCCAGTAACATTTGAGGAAGCTACTGAAGAAAGTAAATGGAACAAAGCAATGGATGAAGAAATTGGTGCAATCAAGAAGAATGATACTTGGGAACTCACAAATCTTCCAAAAGGACACAAAGCAATAGGTGTCAATAGATTACATAAGACAAAAGACCAGCCAAGAAGGAAAAGTGAAAAGCCTGAGGCAAGGGAGGTTGCTAAAGGCTATAAGGAGATATGGGATTAAGCGTGATGTGGTATTTGGTCGATTGCAAGAATTGATACCGTGGAATACTACAATGATCGCTGACCTAGAACTACTGGAAGATATATCAAATGGATATAAAATCATTATTTTTAAATGGTTATCTCAAAAGAAGAAGTATATATTGAGCAACCACACGGATATATTGAGACGGAGTCACGAAATAAAATTTACAAATTAAAGCACTCTCACAGTTAGGCAAGCTCGCGAGCTTGGAACCTGAGGTTGATGAATACTTTCGAGAAGAATGGTTTTGTAAAGAGTCCATCGAGCATGCTCTTTTACAAAAACAAAATTCGGGGAGATATGATGATAGTTTTGTTTATACGTGGGCGACATGATCTTCTGAGGAAAACGACACAGTATGATCGATGAGTTTAAAAGTAATATTGATGAATTTGAAATGGCAGATATTAATCAAATGTCTTTTCTTGAGTGTTGAAGTCGAACAAAACAAAAAATGGGATGTTGTGTCACAAAAAATATCTTGAGAGGAATACTAAGTAAGTTTAGAATGAAGAGTGCAAATGATGCATGGCTAGTAAGTAGGAATGAAGGCTGGTAACTAAATAAAAGTCGGTAAATCGACATTTTCAAGAGTCTAGTTGGAAGTTTGAGGTATCTAACTTTCACTCGTCGGATATTATGTATGCAGTTGGACTAGTAAGCAGGTATGAAAAACCCAAGCAAGATCATTTCATTGCAGCCAAAAGAATTTTGAGATATATCAAAGGTACACTTGAATATGGTTTATTTTATACACATTCTCAAGATTCAAAGTTAGTTGGCTACTCAGACAGTGATTATGGTGGTGACTTGGATGATGGGAAAATGCTTGGGATCGCATTTCATATCCCGGTTGTGGAGTTTTTCATGGTCATCAAAGAAGCAACAAACAGTTGTTCTCTCAACATGTGAAGCTGAATATATGGCAGCAGCAGGATGCACATGTCAAGCTATGTGGTTAGGTTACATATTAAGTGAATTAAATCAAGCAAAGGAAGGTCCTATTACTATTTATGTAGATAACAAGTCCGCCATTTCACTCGCGAAAAATCTAGTGTCTCACAGTCGAAGCAAGCATATAAACATCAAATATCATTTCATTCGAGAACAGGTGAATAACAAACTTGTGAAATTGGTGCACTATAGAATTGAAGAACAATTGATAGACATCTTTACAAAAGCATTGAAGACGGAGGTATTTCAGACTTTAAAAGAAAAGCTCGGAATGCAAAGTCGCGTTGGAAGGGGAGTGTTAGAATAACAACCGTACTTTGCATGGAGAGAAATAGATGGAAGAAAATTAAAAGAAATAGATATCATTCAGTTATTTACGGTAATAGAAGTTAGTGATATTGTTAACAGACATTTCATGCGATATTCGTGGGAATGTTACACTATAAATAAGCATGCATGTTATGATAATAGATATAGAAACAAGATAGAATTATTTATATTCTAATAAGCTCTCCGTAGAGAGATTTGGCTTGACGGAGTCATGCATGTATTGCCTGTTATGTAATACATATTAATATAATTAAATAAATCACTATTATTCAGTATACATATAAATATTTATTATATAAATTTATCACGTTTCAAACATATACTATGGTTAAAAATTTGATGTTTGCCAATAGAGATATAGTAAACATAGTGGTCAAAGGTTCGGATTGCCACGAAGCATATTATAAAACGTAACATCTTATAGTTTTGACAATGACTTTGTAATCTCGCTATATGGGCTATTTAGGAAATTGTTACTACATCTTCACTTGTTGATCTTCAAAGAACCCAACCCTGAATGATGTTATTAGTCTCACCGCCCATGTTCCTCTGAGTAGAAGGCCCTCCATTTTGGACATAGTGATGATACCTACATATATAATTTGATCAAGATAATAAGTAACAAATATTATAATTCATCATTGATTTTGGTAAGATAATTGAACAAAATGTTTTTCCTTTAGATCGATATTCGTATTATGAAAGTTTGTCATCACTCACCTAATTTACTCAATCCTCATTCCTTCCGTAAATTACCGTGAAACCATGTACCCTAATATGTATTTTATTTGCCCAATTCGAAATCCTAGTTTCATTACTAAATTTATCTAGAAATCATGTACCATGATATGAACTTTGCCTAATTTGAAATCCTAGTATTGCTGCCAAGTGTCAACATTTTTTGTTCAATTCTAAATCCTATTAGTTCCATTACTGAATTAATAAAGAATTCCACTATGCATTTGTGCCCATTATAATGCTCAATTAATAAAGAAGGCATTTTTGGTTATTACCCTATTTGGAGAACTGGTTCAGTCTCACAGTCAATAGGACTAGGCATGGAGTTGTGGACAGCTGCATAGTGGTTTGCAGCAGAAGTACCAGCAGCATCCCAAGGAAATGGTATATTTCTTAGACCAGCTTGTCCTTCAGCCTCATGCTGTTCAAAAAGAGAAAGATATATATACAATTATTATTATCCAAAATATCAAGTTTATAGCATTAATTAACAATATAAGATCAAGATTAAGTACCGATGACATCTCTTGTGAAACCTTAATCTTCAGCTGTTTGTTAATGTCTCCCAGCTGCCTCTCCTGAATGAGGTTGAAACTACTATAGAATAAGAAACAAGATATAGAAAGAACATGAACATCCCTAGACTTGAACAAATATAATTACTTGAGGGTGCGAAATGGTGCCAATAAATTTAGATTACAGTCTGATTTGGTTCGAGACAATGACAATGTTATAAAATAGTGTGATAATTATCGAGGCGGGTGGCGTTTGGTTCACGGCAGAGTCGATAACTATAGCGGTCCAATCTGGTATGTGAAAATTTGAGACTACCGGCGCCTTGGATCCTACTATCTTGAAGCGTGGTAATGGCGTGTGTCGCTTTTTAATATACAATTCCCATAAAATTAGGAGACGAATTACATTAACTATTTACCACAAATTGACAATATATCCGTGTCATGAATTGGTACAGGGGATGAGACAGGTAATCTCACACCTATTTTGTAATAGATAAATATATGGGTGTTTTTATTAAATTTTAAAATTAAACAATTAAAAAATAAATCAATAATAATAATATTCCGCTAGTCAAAATCACTACTGTTTAATAATCGAAATTAATTATCTTGTTCCTCTCTAATATTCCCCTAATCCCCTTGTCATTCTTAATGTAATTCAATTTAAAAACTAAGTGATTTATATTGTGATGCAGTTTGGTAATTCTTTGCTTTTGGTTCTCTAAACTCCGTTGGTGAGAGCAATGATAATGGAAGTGGAAGATTTTACATCGATTTCCTTTGGATTTCCATTCCCTCTTGGCCGCACTACCGATAGGCGCACTATTAGAACTCAGCTTTCATGCAGTTTTTAGAGTTTTTTATCTAGTATTTTAAATTCATCTTAATTGACGTTTTCAATTTTCAACTAGATAATTTTCATTGTTACCAAGAAAGTCGACTAGATGAGGAATTTAATCATGAATAATTTTCATTGTTACCAACAAATTCGACTAGATAATTCAAATGGCAGTCACTAATATAAATACTCTAATTTTCTTAGTGGTTTTATTTTCAAATGATTTTCTACATCTTCACTCAATTTTAAAATCTTGAAACTTCATATGTTGAATTTTTAGAATGGAGTAATGAATATGGAAGATTTCAAATGTAGAATGTAAAAATATTGAAATACAATTAAAGTAGTTAGTCTAAAAGTATGAAGGATAATATTAACACAAAAATTTAAAATTCATGCAGTAGTAATTTTTACGGTATCATTAGCTACGTTATTATTTATTTATCTTTATTAATGAATATTAAGAAGGACAAATATATATTTTTGAATTTTGTCCAATTTTACCGCCGCTTTCGTTGGATTTTTGTCAATTTTAACATTAAAATTGGACAAAATCCCTAAAATGATGAGTTCGGGGGCAAACTGATATAGTGTATATAATTAATTATATAACTAATATTATTAAATTAGCCTAAACTCTTTCTTTAATTAAAAAGGTGCCCAAAAAATGTTAGTCGTGTATTTTGTGGCGGATAGGGACCAAGTGTCGCGCGGTAATTCTTGGGGTATTTTACGATGCGTTATCATTGCTCGGAGCCGGCTAGGAGCAAGATTACGGCTCTGGGCCGAATTTACTTGATTACATACATAATCTGTCGCAATATCTCATGGCATCACCACCCTCCCCATTTTTTATCTATGCCCTTGAGGACCTTCAATCTTGAATAATACAGATGGCGTCGGGTTTTTCATGAATCAATTACCTGATATCAAATCGACACGATACCGAATTGTAATGTTCAACCCATTTTAGAAACGGGGCTGAAATAAAACCGACTGATAACCGATGCCTTTCCCAAAAAGCATGGCGTTGGGTTTTTATCTCGACGAATTTGCTATGTTTTTTAATAGTGAACTAAAATTTGCATATTTATTATGAAGTCAAGAAATTATCACCTTGCGGCGGAGTTCCTCCATTTGCTCAATCATCATCTGAGTCTGCAATTAATTATAACAAAATAAGTTGTCATTAATCGAAAAGAAATGCTTAATATACCCACAACCTGGAGATGCTACTAACAAGATGTTCTTTTACACTCAGTTTTTGGGTTGAAACCTTATACATTCTCTTTTGAAAGATCCAAATATAGTTTGTTCATAGTTCACTTTAAAATGATCTTCTGGCAACTTTTACTTGTACCATATGACCATATCAAATGGCATTTCACAATTCAGAGACATATACATACTACATTACTACTACATACAACTTTTTTAAATGTCATTCATGTTAATTATTATTTGAAACTGATTAAATTGAGTACATAATTGTTTTGGAAATTTGAAAATTCTTTCATCATCCATATAGTTGGTCACTTAGCCTTGAATTAAAAAGAATATTGTGTATAAATTATTTTGTTATTTACCTTCCTTTGTCTAGTCTGAGAAAGAGCTCCTTCAAGCTGTTTTTCAAGATTCTGCAGCTCCTTCACACTCAATGGACCAAGATCTTCTCCTAGCAAGTGCCTGTTGAACAAAAACATTAAGTGTCATTATTAAACACAACAAATGAAAAGGCCGCTTTTCTAATTAACAACTAGCATAGTGGAAAAGTCTCCTGCTAGTGACCAGAAGGTCCTCGATTCAAAACTCACCTTATCGCTAAAAAAAACATAGTTAAGGGTAAATAGGTAATTCAAACTTCTACATACACATATTCTTGAAAAAAATTAAAGAAAAATATCAAAAGGAAAAGGCAACTAAGAAATTGATTAACCTTTGAGTGCGTTGAAGAGCTTCATACTTGGCCTTCAACTTTGAGACTTCTTGATACCAGTTCTACATTGATAAATCATCAATCAGTATATTAAGAATAGGGAATAAATTATAAAAAGTACAATAAACTGAATATATAACCTGGGTTTCTCTTTCTGCACCATTCTCTTGAGGATTAAAGGAGCAACGTTGGTAGCGCTCAAGTGTTTTTGTTATTCTGAGATTGAATATAATACAATGTGTAAACCAAAAACCTAATTGTGAAATTAATTACTAACTTTATATGAAAAATAAAATTATAAAATGAATGGTTGAGAATTGAACTTGATCTACTAAGCTTTTCAACAATTAATTTTATCTTTGCACCACCTTAATTAAAACCACAAAAAAGATGATAAATAGAAAATTATTCCAACATTATTTAGGAATGATAAATAGATAAGTTTAAAGGAACTTCCTCTTATTAAAATTATGTGGTTGCCCAAGTTTTCTTTTGCTCCATTTCCAAAAAAATTAAAAGAAAAATAAACAAATCTACTTGTACCTTCAATTAAAGAAAAGAAATTAAAATGGGTGGAGATTGTTAATGAAGTCTAATTAAATCACATAACACATTAAGATTACAGATAGGGATTAAAATGACTGGAGATTGTCAATTAAAGAAAAATTGAGTCAAAGTTTTATAGTAGAATTACCATAAAAAATTGGATCTTTAAGAGGAAAAAAGAGGTATGATACCTTTTGAGCATACAAAGAGCTGAAAAAGTCTTGGAGTAGCTTAAGCTAAGATAAGTAAGTGAAATACCATATTTTTGTTTAAGGGGGAAAAATACTTTCTAAATCTCCAGTCAACAGTACAAGCATGACAAATAATGCAGACTTACGGTAAAAAGGAAAAGAAAAACCCTTGTTTTACAGATAGGGCTATAAGCTAATGACCGAAAAAGAAGGAACCACAAGATCTAAAGAATAAAACAAAAAAAGGGAAAGTTGGGTTTTTTTTCCTCAATTCCTTTGGATACTTCAGTGTCTGTACCCTCAAAAAATTTATGAAAAAACTGAAAAATAAAAGAAAGCATTTAAGAGAGAGAAAGAAGAAAAAGGGAGAAACCCTAGATCTTGCACAGAGGTTAAAGAGAGTGTTCCAGCAGAGGTTTTCTTGCAGTGAAACTCCAACAACCTAGTCAGTCATTCACATCAAAACGTGTCTATCTCTCATTGGCTTAATTAACCAATCAAACAACAAAAACCATTCATAAAAAAAAAATATAATCAAAGGGAAAAAACAGTGGAAGCAGTGCGAAAGAGATATGAGTCTTACCCAAGAATAAGCAAGAGAAGAGTATAAACTATAAAGGGCTACATAAAGCACAACCCCATCTAACTAAAAAATCAAGATCAATAAAAACCACCCTCCTTATTTGCACTATGATAAACATAGATCCCAACTTTACACTTGATTTTGGAACCAAAATAGATAATGGACAACTTTTTGAGACAAACATAGATTAGTGGTAGTGTATGTTATTACCCAGAACTGCCAAACTCAAAGAGCTTGCCACGGCTAGAGAAAATGATGAGTGCAACCTCAGCCTCACATAGAACAGAAAGCTCATAAGCTTTCTTAAGCAAACCATTTCTCCTCTTTGAAAAAGTCACTTGTCTGTTGATTTTGTTCTCAATCCTCTTCAACTCAACTCTTCCTCTCCCCATTTTTACCTTCTCTTTTTCGTGTTATGATGATGATGAAGCTATTAGTACAATGTATATATCAACAGAATTGTGGTAAGTTTAAGAAAAGGATAAATAATGAGGTGGGGTGAGTAATAAAGATAAATGGGTGTCTAAAAAAAATCCTTACTTCTTTAGAATAAATGGAGAGGCAGTGGAAAAGCCTTAAAAATTGAACTTTGGTCTTTTGTAACAAGAAAATGGAAATAAAATGATATCCTATTTTTTGTTGCTTTTGTTCATTTATTTCCTTTTTTTGATTTGCACTCTTATCTTGTAAGATTTCTCTGTATAGGCTATAATAATACTGCTCTCTTTGCCTTCTCTCTCTTACTATTCTTGAGTATGAGTCCTCATCACTACTCCTTTTTTTATAGTACTCTCACTCACAGTTTGGCCCCTCTGTGTCCCAAAAAGATTGTCCATTTGTTCTACCAATTTTGGGATTGCAAACGCGCTTGGCTATTGGTGCAAGACACTGCTGTCGACAGGAATATAATAAATGGTAGAGAATTAGTGGTATAGTTTTCTTAATTTGATGTCACAAGAATATAGCATGTCCTAGGATTCAAATCTAAAATTGGCACTCAAATGTTTTTTGGAATTAATACTTTAATAGAGTAGTTCATAAGAATATGAGATAGATTATTTACATTAAATTTATCATGTATTGGTCTATGAAACCAGGCGTTTTCACATGACAAGATTAGCTACAAAACTAAATACCCCATCCAATTTAGTGGAATTTTTAAAATATATCAAGATTAAGGATAATAGAATGATCAGTGGGAAGTATTATTAGAACAGTACATGCTCACATCAATTTTCAAAATTTTACTTCGCATATAACATATATATTACACAATTGAAAGTTATTTTTCCATTAATATGGAGTGGTAGTTGGACATGCCTTAACAATGAAATTTTCTTGATATTTTTAACCTCTCATTAATAGTTCAAAAATCACCACAAAATATATGAAATTTAGAATATTACACAATGAAAGAAGCCAGATTAATAGATTGAAAACCATAATATGGAAAAAATAGTGGGAATAATATTTTCAAGTAGTGTTATGATGTGGTGAAACAAGTAGAGACTGGAGAGGACTACTAGCACACCCATTAAACCTTGAAAGAATAATTTTTTACCTTGGAATTTCTTCTTTTTATCGTTTCACCCCTCTCAATTTCATGGATCTTCTTTTATCCTTTCACCACTCTCAATTTCATGGGTCACTTTTGGAACTGTGACAATTAGTTATGTATGTAGACTATGAAAATTTGTTAAAAAATAATTAAAATGATTAACACGAATTAATCAAATTAATTAAATCAAACGATTAAAGAAATGACACATGGCTAGGGTTCTCGATCGAACCCTACCTCTAATATAAAACCTCGCATTGCAATGGGGGTTTCCGAGAAAGAGTCTCGACTAATGTTCATTAAATTTAGGGTTCGAGGCTAAAAAATTCCCAATTTTATTCAATGAAAATAATCCAAAGGGCCTAAAATTAAAATTCAGGAAGTTATGAGGTTCAAAATGAAGACTCCAGAAGTTATGAGGTTCAAAATAATGATTCCAGAAGATTCTGATTAATATGAAACGATTCGACCTGTAGTTAACTTAACCTTCTTCTCGCTTCAAAATAGCGCCCATATTATTCGAGGCAAAGTACTCCCAAATATCCGACGGTCCGCATCTTTCTCAAAATTCAACGGTTAAGCATCATGATCCACCGAAATTAACCAACTGTCAAGCAAGTACGTAGCTGCAGCCTATAAATACCCCCCCCTATATTTTCTCAAGATCACATTCCAAATCATTTAGAAATGCATACAAAACAGTAACGATCTCTCGAAATTTCTAAGTTAAATCTTTTGAAACCGCCAAGAAAACAACACTTCGTGGGTGGAAAATACCTTAGCCAAAAAATAGGCGCCGATTTAAGTAAATTATTGCATAAATGCAATAATTTCTGCTAAAGCAACTTGCACCTCACATAGATTTCTCGAGAACGCTTTTGAATATTCAGAATAAGCTAAATATCCTCAATATTCATAAATCTTATATGAACACCGAAAATCTCGTGTTCGATTCATGAAGTTCCAGACATAGAATACCGTGAACGCTCAGCCTCCCTATAGCTGTATTCCGTGCAGAAACATGCTGTTAAGGCCTATGTTTGATTGATCAGATCACAAGATTGGAACGATCCACCTTCATACCGATCATCACTACACCAACAAAGTTCGCTATGTCATTAGAAGATAAGCTGTAAGAACACAACTTCAAAAGCTTAAATCAAGTCCTGCCTCTCTCCTCATCACTACAACAACAAGTCGCTATGTCAAGCCAGAGTATAAGCTGCTGATGTCACTCACAAATTTCAAATCAAACTTCAACGAGGCCAACTTCAATCGATTCCCCACTAAAGACAAGTACTTTCTTAAGCCAACCATGCTTCTAGTCTAACGGTGGTTATCACCATGCCTCCATACGGTGAGGTCTCGAACTAATCCACGTAGGGTCTTATAAAACATTCTCCTCCGAAAAAAAGTACTTTCGTTACAATGTCCCACTGCAGTGCAGCTTATACCACCCCACCGGGCCATATCCCTAAATCCCATCGCAAAAAGGCGCAGCTCCACAAACGGTACTAACATCCAAGTCCCATGACATCGCGTATTACTCAGCAAGTCCGCCAACTCAAATAGACCGAGATCAAGTCCAATTCCTAAAGATCAAGCGATCCAAATACGGGAATATACCGCTAAGGCTCCCGTGCCTCGGAATTCATATCTAAGTCCGTACTCAGCCTTAGTCCATCAAGACAGACACATATCGAGCCCATTATAAGCTCCTATTCAAATCAAATCAAGACAAGTCATGCTCCAATCACACAAAGTCAACTCATAAGTTCTAATGCCTGCTTAACCTCAAACATCTCACAAATTATCAAACGCTTCGACTTATAGTTTGGACAGTCAATCCTCTTCGATTTGATAAACCATGTATACCGAGGAATTTTTTCCTATAGTGAATTTGATTTTGTACCCTCTTTTATAAATAATAAAAAAATTTATTTGCATTACAATGTACAAATTCAAAATAAAAAAAGTTCCCTGTGTTTAAATTTGAATGACCCCAAATTGATATTTCGATTTGTTCATCAACAATGCATCTATTAGTGCAAGATAATTGGCTAAGTTGATTTTGAATGGACTAAATCTTATGCCCGTAGACAATAAAAGTTCTATTAATTATTTCAATTAAATCAATTTATTTGAATTGCTTGGAAATTAATTAAATAAAATCGATCAGACGAGTTACATGGCGATTAGGGTCATGATTCAATTTCAATAAAATCGAACACGTAAATAAGTAAGCTGCTCGGAATTAAGCCCCCTGAATTCAATTGAAGTTAAAATCGTGGTTTTATATTAATTAACCCCTACTCTTAAACTCAAATAAGGGCTTCCAAAATTACGGGCTGAATTAAATATATATCATGAAAATATCATGGTCAATATGTAAATGTATCGATCTAGAAACCTCTAGAACGCCATGAAATGCACCCCATACGGTTACTTCTGGTAATAGAAGGAGTTTCTTTAAAATATTCAACGGCCCAAATATTGCCTCAAAATCAACGTTACGATCATAATTCATTACGAAAACCGTGATCAACCAATCGAAAAAGCCCGAAAGCCTATATAAACCCCTATCCCCATTTTCGAAAATCACACATGCAAAAATCAAATATAGTTAGAAAATACAACACAAATCTCCTTAGAGAATTTAGCATAAAAAGCTCTGTAGGTATTTCTCCAAGAAAAACCTCTGAAGTTTGCTACTTTTTAGATGAAAACCACCATTAACCATCATCAAACCACCAAAATATGTAAATCTTTCAACCTAAAAGCCAAAATAGGCATCTAAATCGAAGAACGAAAAAAGAACACAGTAAAATCTTCAACTCCACCCAAAATAAGCTTACTAATATCGTAGAACAAGGTTGAATTACTACAAAACGCAAAGAATTTTTTCCAAATATTTTTATTAAACTGGAAAGTGTTCTACACCAACTAAGTGGGCATCCTTTCAAGCCGTCTTCAAAACATTTAGAGTTAAACTAAAAAAAGGATAGATGTGGGATTTTGACAAGCTCGAGCTAATCTCAGAGCTAACCTTAAACTGAAAAGGAAAAACAATCAGCCTAACACAAAATGCAAGTGTATATACCTCATTCTACACATATACTCCAATTTTCTTTTGTCCTTGCCACCTTTCTCCATGTATCGGTCTTGCTTACCACCGTGGTTATAACTGAGTAATACACCATCTCTACGGGCTTGCTAATGCTATTGAAACTTCTTTCATTTCTCTCACACCACACTTTATACACTCGGTTGTCATAAACATAATCAGACGCTTCCTTTTCAACATGTTTTTCCTTTCAGATGTTCCACGCACTATCAGCCGCTCATAGCCCACCCTTGATTAGGTCTATAAAGATGTAACCTCTGCAAAATGAGTCTCCAAACGTGCCCAAAGAGATATGAACAAAGAAAATAGATGTTCTCGACTCTCAAGCCGAGAGCAAGTAACATGCAACCTATGCTGCTAATATTTATACCCCATCAGCATTTTGCCTATCTTTTGCGCTCATTTTTTACCACACGTGAACAAAAGCCAAACAATAAACGATCGCCGGGAATTCCCACCAGCCCAAAGCCAACTAGCCCATGTCTTCTTACTATCATTCTGCCTCAACTCATTCCACATAAATCTTTGTGTAAACCCAGGTGGATCAAGCCACACATATTCATCTTCTATCACTACAATTGCAAATATTCAAAATCATTATACAACCGCAGAAGTATTAGAGTCCGCTTCTGCTCCCGGGGAGCTCCACTCGAGCTTCATACAAGATAATTCCTTATAAGTTGCACTACCAATTTCTCTCTCAAGCCAAACAACCTTCCCCAGAATACCTATCGAAACTCTACTGATCAAACCAAAAAGGAGTGCTACCATTTCCTATCACAACTCTATACCTGCCCTGTATTAGACCTCTCATCTACAACACTTTCTTCCACATCCAAGGATCAGAGTCTCTCTTCCTATAAGCCCACACAGAAATGCCATTTAACCTAAATGTATGCACCCATTTCACCCATAAACTTTCCTTCCTGGCTGTAATGCTCCAAATCATTTTACATAAAAATACCATAGACCATATATGCATATCTTTAAAGCCAAGCCCTCCTTCATTCAATGGTAAACAAATAGTATTCCTGTCACTTTTACAATACTCTTGCCTCCCTCTTTGCCACTCCACAAAAAGCTTCTAATTCTACTCTCAACTTCTTGAACTACATACTTAGAAATAGGGACTTGTGTGCACCATAAATTTTGGAGTCCAAAGATTGATGTTCTAATGAGCAGTGCCCTACCAGCAAGACTAAGGTGTCCAGCCTACCAGTTTGAGATGCTTTTACATACTCTAGCAATGAGCTTACTATTGTTTTCCTTAACCAGCTTCCTGGAAGATAATGGTATGCCAACGTACCTCATAGGAAGGCTCTCCTCCTCCATTCCCATAAGCTTGCATATCTGTCTTTTCACCTCTGGCTTAGTGCTCCCAAAATAAATTTTGCTCTTCTAACAATTCAACTGTAGCCCTGTAAGCTCTCCAAACTCCTTTAGTGTCTCCTAAATCACCCTGAAACTATTAAGCATTGCTGATGATAACAAAATCATGTCATCAGCAAAACTCAAATGTTTGATCCTTAGATCTTGACAATAAGGATGAAAAGAGAACTTGTTGTTGCCATGTAATTTCTGCATCAATCCATTGAATACCTCTAATACCATTAGAAAGAGATATGATGACATGGATTCACCCTGTCTCACTCCCCTAGTACTCCTGAACCAGCCTTTTAATGTACCATTAAAGCAAATTGAGAACTTGGCCCCTTCTACACGTTGCTGCACTAGGAAGATGAACTTTGGAGGGAACTTCATTGCTACCATCACACACTATAGAGCTCCCCACTCAATAGTATCATAAGCTTTCTTAAGATCAATCTTCAATGTTGTTCTAGGATTCCCATCTTCTTTATGATACCCTTGAACTAGTTCCCGCAGCATGTGAATACTGTCTCCAATCTGCCTTCCTCGGATAAAAGCACTTTGCAAAGGTGAGATTAACTGAGATATAAAAGGTTTCATCCTATTTACCAAGATCTTTGTAACACATTTATATAGATTGTTACAACAAGAAATGGGTCTAAACTCTACAACTATTCTCGGATTTGCCATCTTGGGAATTGATGCTATAGTAGTAGCATTAACTTTGGCAGGAATCTCTCAGGTGGCAAAAATGTATGATATAGTCTCAAATAAATCTTCCTTGATAAGTTGCCAGTTGAACTTGTAGAATTCAATCCCCAAACCATCTAGTCCTGGACTCTTGCCATATCCTTGCAAAAACACAGCCTCATGAACCTCTGCTATAGTGGGTTGTGCATTCACCTTCTTCATATGCTCTAAAGGTACTCTCCTATGAATGAGTGACTTGATGTACTCTTCCTTTTTCCCATCTAGACCGCCTTTTGACTTGAATAGATCTTTGTAAAAATCAACAACAATCCTCTCCAACTCATCAGGATCTGAAATAGTGTGCCCATGATCATCCTCCAACATTGAGATTTTCATCCTACTCTTGTAGGCTAAAACTGATCTACTAAAGAAGGAATTACAAAAGTCTCCCTCCTCTAGCCAATGCATTCTAGCTTAGCGCTTCAAAAGCGTAAGCTCTGCTCTACTCAACCTATCAAGATCACACCTCAAATTCCTCTCTTCAGTGAGCACTTCTTGGCTAACACTACCTTTAAACAATTTATCCTGAACCTCTTGTAGCTTCTGTGCACACAACTGAACCCTACCTTCTATATAAGAGAAAACCAGTTTATTAAGTTGAGACATCCCCACTTTGACACTTTTAAATTTCTCCAACAACACCTCCAGACGACTTCCTTCAACCCTTTGAGACCAAGCCTCACTAACTGTATCCTTATATGCAAGGTGACTTTGCCAAAAGGTATTATACCTGAAAGGCCTTGGACCTTCTACTACTTCTTGTTCAACATGTATGCTCAAGGCATAATGATCTGAAAGACCTTGTATTTGTATGTGCACAAAACTTGAGGGAAATGACTTCATCCATTATTCATTACAAAAAGTATGATCCAGCTTCCTAAGGCAACACTCTCCAGTACTCCAGTTAGCACACCAAGTAAACACACATCCATGCCCTGCTAACTCAATCACATCTATTCGATCAACACAGTCATTGAACTCTGCCGCTAAGGTAGCATCAGGAACATAATTGGATTGTGCTCTTGACCTTACTGGATTGAAATCTCCTGCAATAATCCGAGGCTCATTCTCCACCTTATTGTCCACCAGAGGCTTCCATAGTTCTTGTCTGCCCTGAACATCATTATAGCCATACACACATGATAAGTAAAAGGTGCTTAAAACAGGGTGACACGCTCTACAAAGTATATGCTGACTGCTACTCAAAACTGAAGTACTAGTAAAAACAGAAGGATCCCAAGCTATGATGATCCTACCAACAGCAGCTGACACAATATTATGTATAAAACTCCATCTAGGTAAGTAGCTATTCATAACTCTATTAATGTTCTTAACTTGTACTTTATTTTCAATTAAACAAGCTATACAATATTTTTCTTTTGTTATAATTTTTGTATAAGAGGATCATTCAACCCTCTAACATTCCAACACAGGACTTTCATTAATGTAAGGGTGGAGGTAATGGGACTTCTTCTCCCTCTTTCTCTATGTTAGTTTTTTGCTTCCGCTTTTGTTGCATCTCAGCCTCAGCCACCAATTTAGCCACCTTTCGAATCAATGTTGAGTTGAAATCCTCCACTTTTTCTTCCGTAGTCTCTTTAATGGGTGTGAGAGCTTGGACTTGTGCTTTAAGTTTAGCTGGGATGCCCACAGGGGTATCAACATGACCCTTGATCCCACTTGAAGCCCTTTGCACAATTGGATGTTCTTTCTACAACACCTGCTGATAACTCTCAGTTGTGACTTTCTGAACATAAACTTGAGTCTTCTTAGCCTCACTTCCACACTCCTTGTGTCCAAAGTGACGACACTTGAGACATTTCAGAGGGACCCATTCATTCTCTACCTTTTGCTTGTGAATATATCCATTAACATACCTCACATGCACTTCATCAAACAGTTGGTTCTCCACTTTAATTTCCACACATACTCTAGCATATCCTAAGTTTCAGCCCGGAATGCTCCTATCAAGATACAACAAATTCTCCCTATTTGACTAATTATCATGCTTAATGCTTCCGCACTCCACAAATAGATTTGCAAATACAGAAATTGTCCCCATATGGGAAGGCTCGTGACCTCGGGTCATTCAACCGCATTCCCACACACTGCTGTCTTAATATCATATCTTGGTAGTTTCCATGTCTTCCAAAGACTCTTTGCTTAAAATCCTCCGATTCAAACTGGAAAATGAACAACCCTTTGCCAACCCTATGTACTTTGATTCCACCATATTACGTCCATATACTATGCACAAACTTTTCCATTTCCCCAAATGTGACACACCCCAAGACGTATCCTATAATCGTGAACTTCAACACTTTACCAGCCCACATTATTACCGATGGAGTGTAAGTCAACCAATGGCTTCCCATCAAGTCTCGTTGGTTTGATGTGCTTCTATCCATTCTTCAATATTCTCTATCCTTCCCTTGAGCCTCTACTACATACGACTGATTTGGCCTTCCTTGATTCAACTTACTACTTTCCCCTACTTCTATTTTATGATATTGTTTATTTCCTACTACTATTGTTGCTGATCTATACCGACTCCCATTGTCCGCACATTCCCCCCATCTCCGCATCGAGATGAGACCAACGAATACTCTAACAAGAAACCCTCTAAAACGTAGTAATTTTAGGATTAACATACAAAAACTTATGAGAATCTGATCAACTCAGCTCTCACATATCAAATCACTACAGGATTAAGCCACAAAAGCCACTGTAATAAATCCAGGCATAATATAAGCTACATAGCCCCTATCTACCTATAAAGAAATATGGAGTAAGATACTAAGTCACCCTCTTGACGGAACAAGCATATCCATTACCGCGATAGCACCTAAAGATCAGAGTACGAAGCAACACTGAGCCAAGCCCAACAATACGGGATCAAGCTGCTAAGGCATCCAAGCTAGACACACATTTCAATCCAAGCCTCAGTCCCACGACCAAGTCCAAAGACCAAGATCAAGTTCACACAGTCATACGGGATCAAAGTCATGAAAATTCCGACTGACCATATCCAAGTCGAAGACCAAGTCTCAAGACCGAAGTCTCATCCAAATTTCAGATCACATAAAGTCCGCATCTCTATCCACATCTCACATCAATATCCAAATCCAAATTTTTTAGGATCATATACCGTCCGTGCACAACCAAGCTCGCATCCTAAACCCCAAGCTCACATCAAGCCTCAGCTCAAATCCAAATTGGGATCATATAACCATGTCCAGCTCATATCCAAATCCCAAATCACAGTCTCAAATCAAGTCCAAGTCTAAGACTACACCAAATCAAGCATCTCAAACACTCAAGAATCTGTTTAGAGACCAATAGATTGATAGTTGGACCTGAATCGATTGATAAATTTTCTTGTACCTGTATGATTTCCTCAAAGGCTTTATCAGATTAAGGCATATATTATAAAGAGTAAAAATCTTTCACAAGATTATAAATCTTGGCACAACTAGTGGGACTATGTCTACTCTTCGTCATTAAGCCGACTTTTAGAGATGCTTTCCAAACATGAACATCAAGTAAGGTCTCTCAATTTCTAAACATATTTCCAGAAGCCTTAGAAACTACTTCAATTGACGAAACGTACATCTAGGTACCTCGAAATTACCTAAGATGTTCGAGCCTAAGCAGTAACACATAATTTGAATACCTTGGAGGCCTAGAGCTTATCCAGCCAGAGGATTCATCACTATCCAGTTGTGGTTCTACATCCAGCTCCACCATGAAAGAGTCCCACACTAACTCTACTTGCTCCTGTGTTCTAGCAATTATGACAGGAGCTACAACCCTAGAGAAACAAGTAAGTTCTCTCACAAGGATAAGCGAGGACTTGGACAAACAAGTACAAATGTCAGATTAACCGCCATCCCACATAGTCGGGCATAGTCGATCATGAGGATCGAACACACGCAAAGTAGAACTCCGGCCTAAGGAAATTGAGCCCTCTGTGAGGCGCCTCTACTCCCCTCCAAAAACAACACCAGAGACACACTGCCGCCTTCCATATCAAGCCTCGAGCATGCCTAACAAGCAGCTGAAAGGCCATGTCAGCCAATTGTCTCTTCTGCTTGATCAACAATTCCTCACAGCAACTTAGAGCCCATATCAGTAACCGCGACAGGTCACACCCTCATACTCCTATATTAAGCCATACACTTCCCATATAGATCAGATGAAGATGCCTCATGGCTATCAACCTCCCAAATTCAAACAGTTTGATGGAGTTGGAAACCTCAAATAACATATATCTCACTTTGTTGAGACAAACAATAACTCTAGGACGTACGGGATCACATGGTCAAGTTGCCTCGACTTCACTCAAAGGAAATGCATTCGAGCGGTACACCTAACTAGAACTCACACCATCGCCAGCTAAGCACGCCTAGAATGGGAATTCTTAAATTGCTTCTTCAAAGACGCGACCTAACATGGTAGAGCTAACTAAAGCTAAGCAAATAAGAAAGACGAAATTTCGTAAAAAGACTCTATAAATAGTGGAGTAATAGTGAGCCTCGAATGCAAAGATACTATCGGAGCATATCGCCTATCAAGATGTACATTCAAGGGATGCACTGACTCGCAAATACATTCCCTTTAAGGGTATATCATTTAACTCGAGCAACTATCAAACTTTGAGCTCATTATATAGAACCAACTATAGCAAAGAAACAAAGCGAGTAAGAATGGATCGCCTAGTATATCCTCCTCCAAGGCTATAATGGCTAAAAGTGTTAGAATCTAGTATGAATTTAACTCGTGATAAAAACCAAATTAATAAATCCCGATCCTCAAAATAATGTATATTAATCTAAAATTATAAAATTCAAAATAATACAAAGAAGTTCTTACATTTGAAGGAAGACAAATGAAATTACCCACTTTCAAGCCAAGCCTTCATGGTGTCCCTTCTCAAATAGCCCTCCAATTGCTTGACCAACACTAAAAAGATGTCCTCTAGAAATGCACACACCATTTAGGAACTTCTAATCCGAGAGATGAACTCGTCGCTGAGTTGTGTGAACAAAATTGGAAGAGAAAAATCTCTTCCTTAGTGGGGAGGAGTCACGGTTTTCAAGAGGGAGGCGGGTTTTTGATTTCATGAAATGAAAACCCTTGTCTCTTTTCTTTAAATACCATTTCCGCTAATTTCACCCGTTAAGAAATCGCTTTAACTCAAGCACCTTAATTTATCATAAGTATTTAATCAAATAATGATTCACTAGTGAAATTTTATTTTAATTAACTTAACAAGTCAATTAAAATACTAACGAAGCTACCATCAACAATCCTAATGCTATTCATCAATTTCAATGCTTAATTGATTAAACTTCGCAAGTTTAACCACCGATGTTCATCAATATATATTTTGACAAATATATATATGTCGAGATACATCTCAATTTATAAGTCTCGCTTAATTTAATGCAATTTAAATATAATTCCAATATCACTCAGATACAGGACCTCTATGCTCGTGATATTGCAGTTGTATAATAATAATAATTGACCAATTACTATTATTATAATGATTAATGAGTAAGATCTTAGCACCGCTCATAACCCCCCTTTAAATTATCAGCGAGAACCCACACTAATAATAATATACAATTACTAAGGTGAACACTAAGTTCCAAAGAATCACATTTTTAACCAACTCCGTAAATGAATTGGATACGGCCACCATCGCAACGTGGCATACTGGGGTGTGGAATCACTTTTTATCGATTTCCAATACTCCCACTTGCCCTTGGACGACATTTCCATACACCATTTAACACGCGATTCTAGTCGTAGGCCTAACCATGTTGTGCTGCCAGGTTAAACACCTACAACTTTCTTTACTCGAGTATTTAATCAACAAAGATTTATGGCGTCCCATAAACCAATTAGTACCAATCGTATGAGTTCTAGATCTCCTTTGTGTATATCAAGGACGGATAAATCTCTCCCAATATATCAATATCTATCGTGTTATACCACCGCGCTAACCAACATACGTTATAATCCCCGCTTAAGGTAGACGCTCTCAAGCGAGTAGTCAAAAGCACAAAGCTTATATAACACGTATAGTTATATATCGTAGGTCAAGAATTGTTGAACCTAAAATCTCTAAGAAAATATCATAGGAAATGTATATACATATCTTCTATGAATTAAGCTGTCATACTCAGCCTCAACCATTGACCGGCAAATTGATGGTATTTATCTAGTCTCATGAGGCTAACGTGGATCAAACTTTGATCACTAATCAATCACCATGTTAGTCATATGGTGCTTGTCGCCTCTAACTCAACATCCGACCAAGGCCTTTAGCTATCCTATGTTTCTAGGCTCTCAAGAGGTATAATCAACAATTCATGTCGCCTGTAAAACATGTATCAGCTTAGGGATTTAACTACCATCGAGGATACAATACATGTATATTATATGTAAATTTAAGACATATAGACATAGCAAAACAAGTATACTTAATATAAGAAGCAACAATATTCAAATATTTGTTCACATAACATAAATGTATACATACCGACTTCCTCACTTAACCTAACACCACACCGCGATATCCTGGCTAAGACCTATGTTCGCCAGATGCTCATCATGCTTTGCATGAATTTAGTGGTTTGGTAAAGGGGTCGGCCGTATTGGCCTCGCTGGTACTTTGGCTAGCTCGATATCATCTCTACAAGATATCCTAATTAGGCGATACTTCGGCACGTGGCTTGGATTCGTGATGTCTCCGGGTTCCAGCTTGAACTATCACCCTAGTATTGTCACAAAGCAACTCCACCGGTCCTCAATGATAGGGTACTACCAAGATCACTACTTACTTTAATCCAACATTCTTTCTTTAGCAATTTCCGTATCACATGCATTTCTGTATCAGTAATCGAAACAGACTATTGAACTCTCAAAGATACCTTTCCACCGCTGGCATTAAAATACATACCCGCATCAACAACAGTCGTCTCTATCACCAAACCGGCATTGGTGTACCCGGTAACTACTAACTCACCGTCTCCATCATATACCAAGAAAGCATCTTTAGTTCTTCTCGACATTTCAAGACGATCTTCACTACAATCCGCTACTTTCACCGATTAGTCATATCTACTGTTACACTCAAAGGCATACATTACACCAGTCTAGTGCATAACGTGACATACATGATGGATCCTATAGCCGAAACGTAAGGTAAACTTTATTTTGTTCATCTCAAAGACTAGAAAGGGACACGCGCTTCCGCCGAGTTGAACTCCATCTCACGGGAGATACACTCTACCCACCCCAGTCGGCCGCCCCTAAGGTTAAGGTCATCAACAACTCAGATACACCGTAGTCACCGATCGATGGATGACAACATAAAAAGACTTCATTTGACATTAATAATAATAAAAAATACACTTTTGTCCATCAAAGTGGGTGAACTAACAAACATATACAATAAAACAAACGAACAACATAATACAAATCCACCTTAATGATACAACTCCAAAAGATACACAAGAAATCCAAAATACAACATGTGAAAGTATGGGCAACCAGACCCCCTCAAATTCCAAATACAATACAATGTGTCTAACAATTACGCAAGTGTATTAACAACAGTGAAATGGCCTACGAGGAATTCCTATGCCATCACCGCCTCATCTATGATCTTCAAATCATACCTATCAATGTGCTTCTCGACAACCTCAGCGATCAACCTCTTAGAACCTAGGCATAAAACGCCCGCCCTAAGAGAATAGTGAGTCGCCTATTGTCGGAAAGTGAATACAAATACTACAAACTTGATCTCACTGCTATATTCATACTTATATATATAATAACATATGCTTATACATTAATCAGTCAGACAATAAATAACTGCTCACAATCACATAGAGCTCCTTCATACGATATCACATAACACTTTATATAACTGCCAATGCATATTCATTTAAGGAAAACAATCTCAAAGACACAAAGTCATCAAACGAGGAATCCACCTCCTCGCAAATAATACACAAATGAGGAATCCACCTCCAAATAATACACACACGAGGAATCCACCTCCAAATAATACACATATGAGAATCCACCTCCACATAATCGTGCCTCCACCTCCATCCTCCCTACCCGAGGCCATATTCCTCAACGCAAGATATCACACCAAACCTCCCGAATCCACGGGCTACCCACATAATATGCACACCACACCAAACCTCCTGCCTGAGTCACCACCGCCTCCGCAAATGACACACAACAAAGTACCAAAGCACATCTCGCATACGCCCACACATACAACACACACACCACACACAATCTCATAACATGAATCATATTCACAACTATTCTATAATACAAATATAATCTCAATTATCTCATAATATACCTAATTATTTCATCATATGAATCATAAATTAGAATTTACACATAATATCAAATTATAATCTCAATTATTTCATAATATGAATCATATATAATCACACAATAATATATTAGAATACTCAAGATAACACATGCAAAATATATAACATAATATATATGAAAGGTCCCCATCGTGGAGATTTGTACTACCTCGAGCCCAAAAAAGCAAGACGATGACTTCTAGTACCCTCGTGCTAGATCCAGCTCAACTCCTATTCAAAGACATTATACATTATAACACATCCCGTAGAATAAACTTCTTAACATCTATATAATCCTCGAAGGTTATACCACGCCTCACGATTCAAATTTACAACTTTAGTAATCATCCTATCCCCTAAGATCGTATACACTTTTAATATTCCAACATAACTACATTCTAATCGCCAACTTCGTAAAATCTCAATAATATTCGTCATCGCCTATTACCCCAATAATAACACTTAAGCACATTCTAATCAATCCAACAATCAATTGGCAAATTAATTAATCCATTAAATACAACCTCCAATTCAAACGCCGCCAAATGCCATACCTAACTTTTCCCCAAACTTTCTCAACCCAATCTCTACCTATCCATATCCAAACCAATAATTCTATACCCAAACAACTATATTAAAGTCCTCTAACCTCTGTTACAATTCTAAAGTTAATTTATACCACTTTCTAACCCCAACTTACATCACTTCTAACCCCAATAATCACTCAAAATCACCGCTAATCCCCTATACGATACTTAGATAACATTTCTATACCATAATAAATTCAAGATCTAAAAGTCAACAAAAATCCCATAAAAGTCAACTCTTCAAAACTCAAGAAATATCTCAAAAGATTTTATCTTTCTTACCTAGATATGATGAGGATGATGAGGAGAAGCAAATCCACCACTTTGATCTTCGAGAATGGAAGAAAATTTTCGGCGGGGGAAGTGAAATTTCGCCGCAGGGTTAAGAGAAACGGATGAGGATGAAGATATGGTGGTAGGTGTGGGATATTTAGAGGGGGAAGAAATTTAGGTTCCGCTCTCGGGTTAATTCTACACCTTCTCGCACTTAAATCTCAAACGAAATCGGCTTCCATCAAGCATATTCCCTTGAGGCATATTATCGATCATCTCATACTATCTCGATATATCGATATTATTCCAAAATTATTTATATTATCTCCGGTCCTACCCACAAACCGAAATATACCACCAACCGACCGATTTGTCAATCTTCCACTTACTCAATCCTCAAATTTTTAATTTCACCCCGAAATACACCACCGAGAAACTTATATACTATCAACATAATATCGTAAAGTGAAAGAGTTATTAAAGTCTACCCCTCCTTATAAAATTCCCCGGCCCCTCGAAATTTACTCAAACTCGGTCCGCCTTTTATCATCTCACCACCTTCAATACGCCTTATTACCGAATATCATGACATCTTGTCACCCAATCATATTCTCCTCAACATAGTCATTGGCTGTGAGATCGCGCATCACCTCGTAATTACATTCGCAACGTGTTCTAATATTACTTACCGTGAATCGATATTACACACCCAATCATAATTACAATCATCACCAATACACGCCTCCCAACTACGATATACCTCCTCTCATATCCCATATTACACTAACACCCATCAACTCATATTTTATCATGTTATCAATATCATAAATCAACCATCATTTATACCACTCAAAATCAATATCCATATCATCGATATCAGCGTATCCGCTCACAATTCGTGTCATCATATCACCTCGTTATTGACTATCAGATTCATCAATGTGCAAGTACTTCTCTTATCAAAATCCCACTCATCAAGTTGTTTATTACCGACATTCGCATCCCTATACAAGAATACACCTGGGTTTCCTCAAAGATACAACTAACATATAATACATGACTGATAACCCCACCATTTCGTAATGCTCCCACATGTATACCTCTTACAATGCCACGTCATAGTATAGTTACATCCCCCTTATCAAACCTCAAGACATATAATCTACCTGTACGTATATATAAAGATCACATCGCCATTAATCAATACATTACCACAATACACTCATATACGTTCATTTACCATTCTCATACCATCATGATTTCATCATCGTATAGATCAACATCGTGTCTTTCCCTTTGCACTGTCATTTCATTTATATCAACACTATGTCATGCCATAACATCTCATAAAGTTATCATTATCTCAATTTCACCCTGGCATATATACCCTAGGCTCACTGTTAACATCATATATTTCTGGGCCTTACTATGATTTATCAACATACCATTTTCCACATGATAATTCCAACAACATGCATATATATATATATATATATATATATATATATATATCATTCGTAAGCTACGACGTCAACCGATCATTCACGCCACCTCGCTCATAACCCCTATCATAACAACTTATTACTAGCTCCAATAGCTATCAATATCCCCTTTTATGCATAATCTCACCCCAAGCACTTCAGCTCTAAATCAAATTCGAAAATTTCAATCTACCATATTCCTCCCATCACACTTCAATTCGGCCATACCAAAGTTAAAAGACGTTAACCTCCTTCTACCTAGAATAGTTAGACATTAACAGCGCTGACTTCCTACATTCCATTAGACCTCCTTCTCCCGTATGGTACTTTATGAATCCTCATTCATGTTCACTTAGCTATATTATAGTATTCACCCAATGCCATTCCTTCATTAATTTAACATATCAGAAACTTATTCTCAGTTGTAGTCATATCAAGTTCCATTCTTCCCTCAGAGTTCTTCATCACTCATTAGAGTCATTTTTCCTTTCCTCTCGTCTCATTTCAGCAATATTAGAATTCAACATCTCTTCAATAGCTTCCGATGGTGCCATCCTAACACTGGCTTGGAAGTTAGTATCGGGCTGCGGAGCAATTTTCCTCTTACTTAAATTATCATCTCTCAAGTAATCCTCAGTCTTACACTTCAATACGCCTTTATATCCTCATACAATAGTCACTTACTTCTTCCGATAAGGCCTTTTTATAACGAATCAACACATAACATTCTACCTATTTGGTTCCTTGAATTCATGAATTCCAATCGTTGTATTCTTAATTCGACATCCGACACGCTTATCATTAACACCCACAAACGACGTTTAACATCTTGACTCACGTCCTCATGACCATTACAAAATCCACAGAATCTTATAATTGCTCCACATAAACCTTGTACCACACTTCACATAATGATTCAACCTTACAGAGAAAACTTGCATCTACCTCGTAAAGTACCCAATTATTATCCTTAATAAGCATTCTCCAAATCCATCATCCGTAATCATGAGTATAAATTTTTTTCGCATTCCTGTGAAGTTACGTCAATCTAATCTCTCTTCCTCACATGATACCACTATTCTCAAGTCACGATACACTTCAAAAAACTACCAAGTCTCACAAAGATATTACCCATGACGGTACTATTCTCATAATCCCCGAATTATCGTGCAATACGTGATATTCTACCACACTCAAGTTAATACTCCTCGTCCTCTTTTAGGAATTTGTCAACCTTTCATCTATACTCAGTAGTCCATTACTTCAAATCCTTAGAACTGACATTAGCGCATCACCATTATTAGTTCCCATCATGTTATTCCTTAAACAAAAATTTCCATTTATAACCCGATACATTAATCATCATATTTCTCTTATAAGTGAGATCCCAAGATTCATTGATATTCGCTATTAATTCCTACTAATTTCCCATCGTTTGTCTAACCTCCTCCGAAATGAAATGGGTATTTCACAAATCTTATAATTTTACGAACTCCGCTTATAACCTCAACTCATCCTTGACAAATTTATCCTCAACGCTTGAATTGAACACCACCAAGCATTCGCTCTCGAAATAGTATAATATCGAAACATTTTACTCCCCTTATCACCTTGAATGTCGTAGTCCTCTATTCCTGACGAAGAACCAAAATTGTACATTTGATTCATTTAACCTTTAACCTTCTTAACCAACTATTCAACGCCTCTTAACCATAATTTGTGAGATTCACCTCTCTATAACTCCACTCAACTATTTCCAACTAAAAAATTCAAATTTTCCCCCAAATCAACATTCTTCAAGTAGATATAATTACATACAATATACTCAAGTCTTCGAAGAAATCATCATTCCTTTTCTCATGTCTTTTCCTTTGAATACTGAACAACCAAATCGCATTCATTAATTAAATCTTTGATGCTCCAACTATTATTACCAAATTTATATCTTAATTTCATATTTTCTCCCTTCAATTCATACCTGTTATAACTCCACGTATCCTACACCAACATAACATATACTCAACATATCATACGTTCCCATGATTCTATTCCGTGCTTCACGTTTCATCATGATGCGATTATACATAACTTCATCATACATTAACAACCACCAAAATCTTCGCTTTCAAATCCTTAATCTCAATCATGTTATGTAATTCCAAATTTCCTATTTATCATCACTTTAAATAATATATCACTATTCCGCTTAAGATCCTTTATTTCATAAAATTATTCAACACTATATATCCAAATTTCAAAGTTTTATTACCGTAGTAATTACTAAACATCGCTTATCCCGTGAGTCCCAAATTTTTTTTTTCACTTTATTCTTCAAACAACACTTCACAACTTAAGCAACTCAGAACTTCATAATGACAATCAACTAAAATATTCATTTTTATCCCAATCTACTCAGTTACATTAAATCCAACTTTATATTCTCTAATAGAGTACTCACACACTTAATTTTAACACCAATTTTTTTCCAATATTTCAGATGTACAAACATATTCCAATACATCTAGATGATCGATAACCTCAGCACAATCACCCAATCGCACAACAGCTTTTTTACGGTAAAAATTTTCCATGTCGCCTTATCTCAATTTCTAAGATTCATCGAAATAGAATTTTCAATATCAACCTATTACGACACTTACATCTTCTCTTCTTTCTTGCCTCTCATATTCATAATTCTACATCGGGACAACAGATTCATTAGCTCACTTCATCTTCACGAAAATCATGTCAAATCAAATTAATCCTCTCTCTACCCTAACACTTGGGTCCAACTATCATAATTATCACCAACACTCTTCCACCAATTATTTCAGGCGCACCGATTTAACTTCACGCATCTAAGGATCAACAATCTTATACCACAATCACCAGATTACCCTTAATACTCTTAGATTTACATAAATACCTCAACCACTCAACAACTCCAACTCCGACATTATAGATTTCTTTCCCAACATCTTTTGGTATCTCCTTTCTCCCTCAACAAGATTCCAACCACCCATCCGTATCTTAATGTCTCGTTTCCAAACTTCTTCGCCTTTGAGTTCACATCCTTATAACTACTGCTATCCGTGAGTGAAAAATAAAATCTACCCAACTTCAATGGAACCGCTTATCCAAATAAACATCATCGTTGGGTTCAATTCATCAAATTTACTAACCGCATCACTTATGTCAAATTACAACAACGAACACGATTCATCTCAACCTTCCCCATGGGTGCTCACACGCAGCTAGGATCTAAAATCTTCCGTGTGGCATCCTCAACAACAATCCATCAACGAAAAGAAGAAAAATTTAGAGTCTACAAGTTAACACCTCGATATCGACAACCACTGACCATCTTACACCTGTGCACAAAACCACACAGACACCACGTAAAAAATCGAAACCTAAGCTCTACAATAATAAATTGTAACGACTACCTGTGTCGGCCTCCTAAGGTTAAGGTCATCAACAACCTCAGACAATCTTTGAAGTCACCGATCGATGGATGACAACATAAAAAGACTTCATTTGACATTAATAATAAAAAAAATACACTTTTGTCCATCGTGGTGAACTAACAACATATACAATAAAACAACGAACAACATAATACAAATCCACCTTAATGATACAACTCAAAGATACACAAGAAATCCAAAATACAACATAGGGAAAGTATGGCAAACTGCATCTCTACAACGAATACAATACAATGTGTCTAACAATATACAAGTCTGACAACAATGGGTGGAATGACTGACGAGAATTCCTATGCCACCACCGCCTATCTATGATCTTCAATCAAATTTATCAATGCAGCCTTCTCAACAACCTCACCGATCAACCCCTTAGGAATCCCAGCATAAAACGCCCGCCCATGTAGGATGTGGAGTCAATTTATTGCTCGAAAGGGAATACAAATACTACGTACTCGATCCTACTCACATATATTCATACTTATATATATAACATATGCTTATATTATTAACTGTGCCGCACAATAAATAACTGCTCATAAATCAAATAGAGTTCTCTCATACGATATCACATAACACTTTATAACCGGCTACCGCAGCATATTCATTTAAGGAAAAACACCAAGACACACAAAGTCATCAAATGAGGAATCCACCTCCAAGAATGGGTACACATATGAGGAATCCACCTCCAAATAATACACGTATTTAGGAATCCACCTCCAAATAATACACATAATGGCGAATCCACCTCCACAGGCATCTGCATTTAGGCCTCCACCTCCATCCTCCCGACCGAGGCTACACCCCCAATGTGCATATCACACCAAACCTCCAATCCACGGGCTACCCACACAATAATATGCACACCACACCAAACCTCTCGGTCGGGGTCACCACCGCTCCGCAAATAACACACAGCAATCAAAGCACACCGGGCATTACGCCCACACACACAACACACACCACCTACAAATACAACCACACACAATCTCATAACATGAATCATATTCACAACTATCTCATAATACAAATCATAATCTCTAATTGTCTCATAATATTCCTCATAATCTCAATTATTTCATCATATGAATCATAAATTAGAATCTCTTATTATTATTAATATCAATCATAATCTCAATTATTTCATAATATGAATCATAATCACACAATACACATATAGAATAGTCTCAAGACAACACATAAAAAATATAACATAATATATATGAAAGGTCCCTTTATCGTGAGATTTGTACTCACCTTGAGCCTAAAAAGCAAGAATAATGATTATTCTAGGCAATCTCGCAAGGATCTGTGCTCAACTCCTATTCAAAGAAATTATACATTATAACACATCCCGTAGAATAACCTCTCTTAACATCTATATAATACCCTAGTGTTATACCACATCTCACGATTCAAATTTACAACTCTTAGCAATCATCCTATCCCCAAAGATTGGTATACACTTTTAATATTCCAACCTAACTAATATTCTAATCGCCAACTGTGAAATCTCAATATTCACCATTTTATTACCCCAACAATAACACTTTAAGCATTCTAATCAATCCAAAACTCAATTGACAACTAATTAATCCATTAAATACAACCTCCAATTCAAACGCTAGTTATACAAACTTTCCCCAAACTTTATCAACCCAATCTCTACCTATCCATATCCAAACCAATAATTCTATACCCAAACAACTATATTAAAGTCTCTAACCTCATATTACAATTTAAAGTTAATTTAGAAAAGTCAATAAAAGTCAACCTCAACTTGCCTCACTTTCTAACCCCACAATCACTCCTTCAAAATCACCGCTAACTCTATACGATACTTAGTATAACATTTCTATACCATAACAAATTCAAGATCTTAAAAGTCAACAAAAAATCCCATAAAAGTCAACTCTTCAAACTCAAGCAAAAGCTCAAAAGATTTGATCTTTCTTACCTAGATATGATGACAGGGACGACAGGAGAAGCAAATCCACCACTTTGATCTTCGAAGCCAAGAGACAATCACGCAGAGAAATGGAAGAAAAATTTGAGGGGGGGAGAAATTTCAGCCAAAAAGGGGAAAGAAGAGGGGAAATGGACGCAGGATGAAGATATGGTGGTAGGTGGGATATTTAGAGGGGAAGAAATTTAAGTTTCGTTCGGTTTCGGTTAATTCTACACCTTCCGCACTTAAATCTCAACGACACCGATTTCCATTGTGTTATTCCCCGAGGCATATATTACTACTCATCTCATACTCATCTCGATATATTGATATTCCAAAATTATTTATACATCTCCGGTCCTACCACAAACCGAAATATACCACCAACCGACCGATTTGTCAATTCTCCACTACCAACTTCTCAAATTTTTTAATTTCATCCCGAAATACACCACCGAGAAAACTTATATACTATCAACATAATATTGGTATGAACGAAGTTATTACGCATTATATGCGCATTAGATGTAGAAAACCGATACGGTCATATGAAGCCGAGCATGAGCGGATACGAGTCGATATGAGTTGACGTAGCCGACGCTTGTTCGAGTTTACTGAAGTTGTAGCGCAGTCGAGTAGTATTAGTGTTGTTATGTGGTTGTAGTGTTGGGTGGTCTAGTTGTATAGTTTGTGTCTTACCATGTTGACTCGATAGAATGTAGTTGTGGATTTATTTGGCATTACATACTATTTTTGGGAAATCTAATTATCTTCATTAATATCCTTTATTCCCGAAATATATTTTTGTCTAGTGGACGAGCCTACAAATTATGTATTTTGACAATGATTGCACGGATGATTTTTATATGATGGCCATACATTGTATAGCATTTTGAAATACCCATCTATCTTATGCAAAACTAATTATTTTAAAGTACAAGAGTCGGTGAGTGCTGGGTTAATGTCCACTTCGAGGTAAATATTCAATAAGCTTCTCGCAAATTACAATCTCTATTCGCTATGGAGGCATTTATTTAAGCGTTCATGTGTTGTGCATCAAGCTTCGATTCGTCAGGATCGGGTTGAGCACAGAAGTGGTAGACGGCGTGTCAGATCCTCACAAATTTCTTCCTATTGTTTTGGTTGTATTCACGTATATTTTATTTTGGGATTTCAGCTATGTTGTTGCCATTTTATACTTTGTCAGGTTGTTGTATATATATAGTGGTGTTGTGTGGTTAGAAAATACCACGATGGATTATTTTCTTAAAAACTGTTCTTTTAAGATATTTTGTGTTATTGGGTTATCTCTCATAACAAGCGTCTTTTAAATAAATTGAGTCATCCATCGATTGGTGACTCTGGTGTCCAGGATTTGAATGATTCTAACTCAAGGCCCAACCTGGGCCGGGTCATTACAATGTCTCAAGTACCGCAAAAATGGCAGAAAGAATAATCATGACGATGGGAATCCTTTCTACAATCGAGAGTCACACTTCGTAGATGCTGGGCAATTATTAGTGGAAGGGAAGCAATGAGTCTCAACTGCTAGAAGCTTCCCGTGAGCGGCCCAAAGAAAACCCCGATCCCTCCTAGAAAGGACGAGGGAAATCATAGAAGCACATGCGGCTCACTTTCCAATTAAATTCAACTGACAAAGCTTTGTTTTAATGACCACTAAACGGTTTTCTGCATACCAAGAATGGACCAACATTTGAGCAGAATCATGGGGCCAAAAGTTTATGATCTGATCGTCAGCATATAACCCCCGTCCTTTCTATGACGTTGTGTGTTACAGCGCATAAAGCACACGGTCTAAACGAACACAAAAAGATGCTACAACGAAAAAGGATATACTGCTAGAAGTTCCTGGGTCAAGCGTTAAATTCTAGACCTCATAATTATGTTAAGGTATGATTTAGCATTTTTCTATCCTCAAGCATTATTATTCCTCCGCTCTGGCCCCGACAAGAAGCAACAATGTACTACATTATCCGACGGTATGAACATCTACCAAAGGCAAAAGGAAGAAGCATGAGTCGGTCTTCCAAGATCGAGGGAAATCTCAACACCTACAAGGAAACTCAAGAATATTAGTCTTCCAAAGACTGGGGACGACAAAGAACAAACAAGAACCCCAAAAATGTAGGAAGTTCCTTCTGCGGCGAAAGAACGGTTAAGCAAGACGTAAATCCGACAATCAGACTCCAAAATCCTTATGAGCCCCAAGAAAAATATTGATTTCTTCTTTCCGCTATGTCATCAAGATTGAAAACCCCATCAAGGCTACCAAAGGACCCCGCCGCCTACAAAGCCCCAAAGCAGAATTCATGTACGAGGTCATTCTATAAAATAAAGATATCCCTTGAAGAGATCATAGACCTCGGGCATGTACTGCCATATATGAAGAGACTGTGGGGAAAATAACGAAACTTTGGACTCTCGAGGCGCCGAGCAAGAAGTCACCAGTTACTAGAAAAGTATCCACATAAATGGCATACCGGGTACATCTACTGCAAACCCTACGAAACGAGCGGCCGCCTCGCCAAAGAGCGAGACCTCCTCAAAAGTGCTCGCCTCGAATCCATCTCGCTTTTTTAGCAAGGCGCGATGGACATCATCATAGAATAACACACTCAAAAAGACCTCGAAAGAAAAGAAGTGAGGCTTACTCCAGATACGGTCGCCTCAAGACGCCGCCATCACTAAACAAACAGATGTATTCCTGGATAAGACGATAAAATGTCTACCACTCCCGAACATGAGGATAAACTGGCCCAACCTCTCTCGAGTAGGAGGTGAAAAATTACCTATAGACTCCTCGAACACGAGTATAAACTACTCAACTACCCTCCTGATATGAGGCTAAAAGATCAAACCCCCTCGAACTACGCTTGACTCGATCCTTGGGTACGTAGGCAACCTGAACTGCCAAGTGCGCCATAACCATACAAATTCTCATTTTGTTTCAAGCCCGTGAGAGAGCATAAACATCTACAACGTCAAGCATGTATCGCTAGTAGTTTTCTCTTATCACGGGAACTATCAAAAAGTCAACGACACTCAACACGCTGCATAACACAAAATGAGTGTCGAATTGCATTGGTCTGAAAACTTCAATAGCAAAAGCAATGGAAGAGAAAAGACTCTCTACCCTTTATTTATGCATGTTCCCTACTTGGTGATCAAGTCCCAATAGTCGCAGTGAAGTTGTTAAAAAAGTTAAACTCATGTACGAAAGTTACATCACATGTAGAGAAAGTAAAGTTGCCTATTTTATTTAGTATATTTTAGCTAGACTCGTGAGGACTAAGGTTCCAATAGTCAGGAGGATATCAAAACATGGAGTACATCAAGAAAATTAATCCAATGGACTACTCCATGTTTCGAGAAGAACACATCCTCTTATAAAAAAAATTTGAGGATCCTTCTACCCGAGACGCCAGACTTTCGATATGTAATTTTCAACATATGATATCCATACAAACAATGGCTTATCCTCGACTAACAAGTCAAGCAAAGTCATTAGAACATATCTTGTCATGTCCACAAGCCTCTAAAGCCGAATATGCTAATCTTGACTAATAAGTCGATAAGGCCAACAGAATACATCTCTCATCCCTGCCTAATAAGCCCCCCTAAAGTCGGACATGTATCCCGACCAACAAGTTCGCCAACACCTCGCCAGAACGACCCCATCCCCGTCCAATAAGCCTCTAAAGCCTCATACGATCGCTCAATAATAAGCCGTTAAGGCCAATCAGAACATATTCCATCCTCGCCTAATAAAGCCTCTAAAGTCGATAAGGTCATCCCCGACTAATAAGCTACTAATGTCGTACTATGAATATACTGGGCCCTATCCAATAAGCCTCTAAAGTTTTAATGTATATCTTGACTAATAAGTCGCTAAGGTTAGTCAGAATAAATTGCATCCGCATCTAAACCTCTAAAGATGGTTATTACATATCCATAGTACCCATGTAGCTCGAGCCTGGCAGGAATCGTCTGCCTCCCTCGCCAACAGTTCCCCCAAGTCGAGCCTCAAATTCTCGCACTCATCTCAAGACGGCTTACTAAAAGCCCCTGAGTAAAAAAATCCAACTTAATACAACAAGACATCCACACCTTTTCTATTGAAGATCAAGATCGACTCAGCCTAAGATCGAATCGTAAAAAGTCTACATCAACAAATAACCCTTAGATTATACCGTTAAACCACTCATGGGGAATAAATTTCAAGATAGAATTATTACCGCTAAGGGTCCTAGATTGTAACTCCGACTAGATTCAAGAACCCTTGATCCTGGGACTCATGTCACCAAGCACATGGCCGTCCGGGAAAGAAAAAAACGAGCATGGCAAAATAAAGTTTCGCAGTACGGTCTCATCAACTCCCTAGCGCGGCGTGTAATCACCAAAGTAATCAGAGCAAACTTCGGGATCTCTAGAGTATATCTATGGAAGTATACCAAGAACGGGATACTACCTTACGGGTGAAAAGATACTCACATTCACGACCAACCTAGTTTACATCATTATCCCACATAAGTATGCGATCTCAAAGGACGAAACTCGCTAGCCGGGAAGTTGTGATCTGTAACTGCTATTTGGAGGACGGATCTACACCAATAAGTACAAATATCCAAACTCCACACATGAACAAAGCACACACCACGGGGTAGCAAAGTGTAGATGTAGAGCGCTGCGCTACCCTACTAACACACAAGCTAACACCCATATCCATAGAATCAAACAAAGAACCCCTCGTGGATTACTCTACCTGAGGCCCATGGTAGAGCCGCAATCTCAAGATGGGACTATGGTGCTAAGACTCGAGATTGTAACTTCTGGCCGACAAAAAAGTATCCAACCAAAGCCCTCGTCCGGGGACCAAGTAAATACTCGAATCACAAAAAGAAGCGAAACAAAAAATTCGAAGCTGAAAGAGCTTCGAGGCGCATTACATACCCAAAGATAGAGTTAAAGTTTTGAAATAATTCATCCGTATTCGTATGTCTCTATAAGAATATATCTCAAAGAGAAAACATAATACGCAAGCATTTAAATATCCTCGATTAAGTCCAACATAGTTTATCTCTCGCGATCCCACTAGAGTAAGCATCGCTCGGGACCTACATCTCCGCTAGCTGGGACACAATACAACGTAGAACTAAATCGGCTTAGAACTAGGAGTTCACCCGCTACTTAAGAGTGATACTCGGGCCTAACTCATACACGAGGTAGGTCCACGCAACGCAGCCGCCAAGAGGAATGCTGAGATCCTACTCACACGAGCTAGCTCCATATCTATGTTCCTTCAAAAAGCAAAGCTTACAACGTAGGACGAAACAAAAAGCATAAATCGCCAGAAGATGGGGTGGGACGTGACCGGGAACTTTTGTTGCTGCACCACATACTTGGTATATGAGCAAAATATCAACAAACGCTCGATCAGTGCGGCCTCCGCGAGAATGTATCTCATGCCATCTATGAAGTCAATATCCCACCTAAGTCTAACACAGCTTCCAATGACATCCTCAAAAGTTTCAGGATCCCCGAGGACCCAATCTCCATTGCAAAGGATAATATGATCTAGAACTTAAGTAACTTAGTACTGGGGAGTTCACCCACTACCCAAAGGCACACGGGCTAATTATACTTCCATAGACGAGGACAAATACTTAAAAGTGAATTATGAGATCCTACTACAAAGATTGTATTCATCCGGTGAAGTAGACTTATGTTCACATAAACAAGGACTGACATGGAAAGTGGATCACGAGATCGTATCACACAAACTATCCTTATCCACGACACGGAAATGTACTATGCATGAAGCATGTTGCTCATGAACAAAAGTAGCAATACGGGCGAGGTTGAGACCTCACTCTCGTAGTTTAACTCATATATCCATATTCAAAAAAAAAGGGAAAGACGTGGATATTGATGAATATGTATACAAAAGATCCTAATAATGGTGGACTTTGATACATGTAAACCAAAAATCATGAACGAAGGTATCAATATATCCACTATGTCTCAAGACAACATTCCATCAATTGGAGGTATTCGAACCATCCATGTTCCTAAAACTCAAACATTTAATGGGGCAAAAAAGCAAACACAAAACGAAACAAAATCGCCACTATCCCTCAAAGGGATTTGGCAATAATAGGGTTAACACATAATTACAAATTTGATCGACGAGCCATGCATGGACAAGAATATCATTAAATTTCATTGATCTATCTATTAGATATGAAATTCTAAAGTTCAACATCAAAAATTTCAAAAAACAAATCCACAATAGCAGCTTGGTAAACGAATATGAGAACAGCCTAGGTCGACGCACGTGAAGCGTACTGCCAAAATCTCGCCTCTTCGACATTCAAAATGTTACATGAATCTCGAAGTAAACGGATGAACAGAGGAGTCACAATCACGCTTTTAGCACAATTTACCAAAACGAAGGCATTTTGGAAACGGTTACTTAAGCAATACAGATGTTCCGAGCAATGGTGAGAGCACCTCATCCAAATTTCATGGTTTTCCTCCGCAACGCAGTAAATGAGATAAAATAAATAAGCTCAACGCATCGTGCTTAAAATTTCGTAGATACAATCAAAAGCGTGCAAAATTCAAATCTTCATGCCTATTTTCAACTTTAACATAAAATCAATGCCCAAATATGTTGCTACACCTGTATGTAAAAAGACGTGGCACCGACCCGCCTCTACCGGCTATTTCACGGCTCGCCCATTAGCTCGTTCGAGCTCATTCCTCGGCCCATATTGGCCCACGAACGCCTTTATATCCGCTTATAAACGGATCGGAGGGGGCCGACGTGTCGGGCCCCACGACGTCTGCCCGACTCACCGTATTTGGGCGGCTCCGTCCGGTCCGATTCGAGGCTCCTCGTGCCCAAGAATAAACTTATTAACATTTGATAAACGCGCATTCATTTAAAGCGAGTAAACGGAGTATAAATCTCGACCAAAGCTCGGTAACATTACATATAAACATTACCACGCAAGGATGCAGTAAAAATGATCAATACAAAGATGAAACTTTGTTGAAAATATAAACCGATGAGTCGACAATAGAAACAACACAATCTAAAATGAGAAAAAACTACATAATATAATCATTATTCAAATACTATACGCAAACATAAATACTAAATTGTTCTAATACTCCTCAGACGTCAGTCCTCATATCCTTCATCTACATCAATGCGATCCATCCCAATACCCCGTCTATTGATCTCGCCTCATACCCTCAATCTCGCTAAACATTCTTTTACCATGCCGGTTTTTAGCGACTTACCAAAGCTCGATCGCATTTATCCATGAGGGCCCTTGCCATGTCGACGCAAGGAAATCGGGTCAGGATGGTGTAAAGGCTCCTCACATTTCGTGCCCATCCTATCGTAGCATCGGGGCGACATTTGTTGAACAACCATACATCATCCTTCATGAACTCAAATTTCTAAAATCTTCCACTTAGAAAGCAACCGACCTCCCACATATACAACCCCGGGTGCGCGATTGCTTTTCCTATCATGTTGTCCTTTCTTAAATTCTACCATTTGTTGACCTTCTAAACGGGAACATTTTGGGCATTAACCAACATATGATAGATGATCAAGCATGGTAACGTTTTGTTTCAACGTGGGTAATGTTTATTCCAAAATTAGCCATTGTAATAGCAAAATGCTCAAAATAAAGTCGCTGGTAATCAAAAAGTGGGTACCGCTCACTTACACGATGCATAGTTTAGTAACTCAATATGTAACTCCAAGTTTTTTGCTCTATAAATATGGGTAATTTAGAGTATCTGCTTCTTATAACCATCAAAACTCAAATAACTTTCGAATACTTATATTATATTTGATTTAGCATATTCAAATTCTTTTTTTGATAACTCCTTGTTTGATATGGTCGGAGAACAAATTCCAATGGGTGTCCCTTTGCAAGAGATTTTCAAGATTATTGTCGATCCAACTAAAGGAATGGATCGAACTACTTAAGAAACATCATATCCGACATGTCAACTCTTCGGTAGAAATGTGTTGGCTATCGATGACAATCTTTAGATGTGAAAATGGAAAATGGTAGGGGCGAGATGGAAAACTTGGAAAATTTTCTTCACGGAATGGTGGCGCTAATTTGTAGAACATCACGATATAAAAATTGTGATCTTGTAACGCTCAAGTTTCATCATGAAAAGACCTAACATCACGGAGTATATGTTGTCCGGCCAGGCATGGACGCCAGAAAAACCTATTGTACCATGAACTATCCGCTTGACCGCTTGTATGTTTGAACTTTGAATTAAAACTTCGCACGCTTATAACACTATTTTTAGTCACGAAACCGTGTTAAACGGGGTAACATTATTAGTACAGGGACGGTACTCTTGCGCCCCCAAGACACGGCCTAGGATTGAATAGGGGCCCAGTAATAGTTTAGTGGGTCGGGCCCGTTAAGACGACGGGCTCGCCGAATACGAGACCTGGGGCCCGCTCGTTCGGTTTATAATCTAACTAAAGCCCGCCCGCCCGGGCGTTAGCTTGCCACGCTCGCCATGAGCACTATTAACATCAAAATCATGGCACAAGTACATGGGAAGATGTATAAAAAAGCTTACAGCAATACGTAACTGAACGAAGTACAACAT
>JADFUC010002218.1:0-101947 GCA_019722365.1 Lithospermum erythrorhizon
ATCAGTATAGCTTCGTTCAGTTACGTATTGCTTATGAAGTTAGAGTTTGAGTTGATTTTTAATGTTTTACTTTTGTTGACTTTTGACATAACTCAAATTTTATGATGTTTATAAGGTTGTTATGGGTGCTACGATGTATATAAGTGAGTAATTCATGATTTAGAGGTTGTTTGAGGATGTTAGAGATAGGTTATTTTCTAGGTTAAGTTGACTTTTATTATTGATTTTTTATAAGACTTTGAATGTGTAGAGGGTTAATTTGGGACCTTAGTGTAGTTGTAAGGTTAAATTACGATTTAAAATTGATTAAAAAGGGAGTTAGGTTGAAAAAGTGTGATTTGTAAGTTGAGTTGTAATTGATATTTTGGAGTATAGGTTGTTATTATGGACTTGAGGGTTAACTAGAATGACTTATAAGTTGATATGAAATGTTAAAGTAATAAGGTGGAATTCTAGCGAGGGGGAACCGTTTGGGTTATGTCCGACAGAGGGGTTATTATTTCGTTGTTTTTATCCGTCGTATAAGGCCGTTTGAGTAGTTCCACTAAGAGTTGGTTGTATATCTTCTAGAGCACTTAAAGTATAGTAGTAAGTTTGATTATCGCTTTACAGGTGTTTCGTTGATCGTGGAAAGGGACGGTTACCGTGATGATTGTGTTTCGCGAAGGTTTTGTAGTAGCTAGCGGTGAGTACTTATCTTCTGGGTGCTGCTACGTGCCACTTTAAAAGTATATATGTCATTGTGGTATGATTATGTAAGAATGGTATACATGTCATTGTGGTATGATTACGTGAGAATATACATGTAATTGTTGTATGATTATGTGTGATTCGTTGAGCCATGTTATGATTATGCGTTGTATTTCTCTGGCATTGAAGAATTTAGCGGGGTAAGTAATAGTGAACTCGGCTTATGTTCTTGTGTTCTATGGCCTTGTCGGCATTTCTAATTTATGTGGCCTTGTCGGCGCTTTTGGTATTTACGTGGCCTTGTCGGTTGTGATTGATTTATGATTGTGAGATGTTTTAGGCGTGCTTGGATATTGTTTGGGAGTAGAGTGGTTAGTTCTTGAGAGGTGTTGGTTGGAGTTATCATTGACTTTGAGGTGACTAAGTATTAGGATTTGACCACATAGTTGGGTTGATTAGGGGTTGAGTAACTCTGGCTGCTTGCCAGGGGATATGTGTATTATTGGCCTTATACATCGGTATAAAAGCGATATGACTCTTTTGATCCCTTTCTTGTGTATTGTCGGTGTGGCCTTATACTACGATTATAGAATGCGGTTGGCCTTATACTTCGGTATAAGAGCGGTATAGTCTTTATGATCGGCTTTTCTTTGTGTTCGTTGTCGGTGTGGCTTTTATACTACGGTATAAGTGCGGTTTATTGCCTCTTGTTATAAGAGTACGTGTTTATTAGCGATTGGTCCATTCCTGAGGTAGGCGGATTGAGCATCTTGTGATAGAGGTTGGTATATATGGAGATATGAGAGATGAAGGTGATGGCCCAGAGTTATAGTCGTTGTTGAGTCTCTATGATGATTTCATTACGGGTGATTGTGTGTGCACTTATTGAGACTTTCTATTATATCTTAGCATGTTATACTTCTTTGGAATTTTATTGTATGACCTTATTAGGTAGTCTTTTGGATGTATACGTATGTATTCATATTTGACTATATTTATTATTTTGACTGGATTCAGGTATGGTTTAAGTTTCACCCCGATTGTTAAGTTTTCACTAAGCTTAGAACACACCTTTTTAAGCTTTAGGCGACATTTCATTGTGCGAGGTTATTGAAGCTGACTAGTTGAGCAGGAGGGTATTGGAGAGTTGTTCAGTGGCTAGGTGAGCATCCCGGGTGTTGAGGATCTCGCGATCTCTCATTTTGATGTGTTGTCAACCGTTTTTGATTATTGTACTTTATTTTTCAAACTTTAGCCTTGTCGTAATTGTTTTGTATTGAGGATCTGATCTTTACTCTGGATTAGCCTTGCCGGCATTCTGTTTATTTATGATATGTTGTATATATATATGTATTATGGGTTGGTTGGTTAGAATGTCGCTTTGATGGATTGTAAATTTTAAGCTGTTTCTTTTAGAATCTTAATGGTAATCAAATTTTGGATGAAGCAGTAGTTCTTTAAGCTGAGTAGATCCATCGATATGGTGACTTCTGGTGTTCGGGATTATAATGATTACAGGCTGACCGACACAGGCGAATGGGTCTGATTTTGGTATCGAGCTTAGGTTTTTAGATTACTTGGGTTATACTGTGTGGTTGTGTCGACTGTTTTCATGAGAGTCTTGTAAGTGGTGTAATAACGGATTACGAAAAAAAAAAAAAAATTTAAATTTTAGGTCGGTGGTGCGGACAGGGAATAGTATAATTTTTTCGATATTATTTAGTAAGTTTTTAGCTTCCGAATTTCATTTATAATTTAGAAGTGTTTACCTTGGAAGAATTTTATCTTTGAAATCGGGTTCGTGGAATTTAGAATGCGATAGCGGAGAATTAGCGAAGCAGAGCGGGACTCGAGTTTTTAAATATCTATTCATACATATCCTCCACATCATCCTGAGACAAACTGCATCTTCTTCTTTCCTTCATTTGGCCGAAGTCGCGCTCCCCATGAAAAATTTCATTTCCATTTCTCTGTAACTCAATTGTCGTATGGCTAAGCAAGTTTGTAGAATATTGTTATATTATTCGTTCTCTTCGAGAGTTAAGGTAGAAATTTCAAGTCTTCGAGATATTTCTTGGGTTTTGAGAATGTTGACTTTTAGTTGACTTTTACATAATTGAGTTTTATGATAAATCTTAGTTGGTTGTAGATTTTATATCACTTAAGTATATAAGTGGCAATTAAGTGATTTGAGGGTTGTTTGAGGACGTTATGGTCGAGTTGACTTTAGGTTTTTCGTTGACTTTTTTAGGTTGATATTTTCTAAACTTTAAATGTGGAGGTTACATTGGGGACCTTATTATAGTTGTTATGATGTTAAATTGGTGATTTAAAATTTATTAAAGGGTGTTATGTTGAAAAAGTGAAAATTCCAAGTTGAGTTATAATTGATATTTCGGAGTATAGATTGTTAATTATGGACTTGATGATTAATTAGAATGACTTATAAGTTGATTTGTAGTGAGAAAGTGATAAGATGGAATTTAGCGGGGGATCGATTGGGTTGTGTCCGATGGGATTATAATTCGATAGTTTATCGTCAAGTTAGACCATTTAAAATAGTTTCCTAAGAATTAGTTATGTATCCTCGACGCCGGTATAGTAATAGGTTTGTCGTACTTTAAGGTATTTTGTTGGCGTTGATCGTGGAAAAGAGCGATTACTTGATTGTTTCGCGAAGGTTTAGTAGCTTCTTGAGAGGTGAGTACTTATCTCGCGGGTGTTACTTCACGTACTTACCTTGATTTGTGATATACATGTGTCATTTGTGTTATGATTATGAGAGTGATATACATGTAATTGTTGTGTTATGTGATTGTGTTTTTGTGGCGTTGAAGATTGGTGGAGATAAATGCCCGGCTTGAACTCCAGCTTATATTCCCGAATTACGTAGCCTTGTCGGCACTATTATATTATGTGGCCTTATCGGCACTTTTGATGTGTTGTGGCCTTGTCGTGATTATGATTGATTCACGATTGTGGGATGTTTTAGGCTGTGTGTTATATCTTGTTTGGGAGTAGAGTAGTTGTTTGGGTTATGCATTGAGTTTGAGGCCTTGAGTATCGGGGTGACCTATAGTTGGGATTACTAGGGATTAGGTGACTCGCTTCGCTGCGAGGATATGTGGCGCTATTGGCCTATCTTTACGGTATAGCGTGCGGTTTGGCCTTATACTTCGGTATAAAATGACAAACTCTCTTTTGATCGCTTTCTTTGTGTGCATTGTCGGTGTGGCCCACTATCTTCTGGTATTGCGTGCGGTTTGGCCTTATACTTCGGTATAAGAGCGGTATGAGTCTTTTGATCACCTTCTTTGTGTGCATTGTCGATGTGGCCACATGCTACGGTATGGCGTGCGGTTGGCCTTATGCCCGGTATAAGAGCGGTGTTTATTAGCGGTTGATCCATTCCTAGGAGTAGGCGGATTGAGTATATCTTGGCGATAGAGGTTAGTATCTTTGTGGAGATATGAGATAGAAGGTGATGACTAGATTTATAATTAGATGTTAGTCTCTGTGATTCGTTGGGTGATTGTGTGCTTTATTGAGACCTTATTATATCTTAACATGTTATGCTGAGACCTTCTTGAAACCTTATTGTGACCTATTTGATAGTCTCCTCAAATATATATATATTATTCATATTTGGTAGTAAAATTGACTATCTGGATTCCGTATGTTAAGTTCACCCACGTGTTAAGTTTCACTAAGGCAGCGGCTTACGCCGCACCCGTATGGCGGCATTTTCTTTTATTGCCGGGTTGGTGGCTGGATTGGGCAAGAGAACATTGGAAGTTTGTTCGAGTGGCTAGGTGAGCATCGGGTGGGCGAGATCCTCACGGTCTCATTTTGATGTGTTGTCTGACTTGATTTTCATTGTTGTATTTCCTTTTGAAATCTTGCTTTTGTCGGTAGTCATTTTGTATTCGGGATACGATGCGTATAAATCTATTGTAGCCTTGCGGTATTACTTTATTTTGGGATATGTTGTGTATATATTTATGGGTTAATTCGTTTCGATATCGGTGATGGATTATAAATTTTAAAAGCGTTTGATTTGGGAAACTTAATTGTGATCACATTTTTGGATGAACAATTGTGTTTTAAAGCTGAGTAGATCCATCGGTTTTGGTGACCTACGGTGTTCGGTTTTAATGACTCTCACCTTAGGGCGGCCGACACAGGGCGGTCGTTACAATTTTAATTATCGAGCTTAGGTTCAATTTCTTGGGGTTATTTGTGTGGTTATTGGTAATGACTTGTTTAATTTGAGTCGTTGTGAGTGGTGTCTTTTGTTAAAAATCTGAGTCTTTTTTTTTTGTTGCGTAGACTGTTGAGGATGCCACCTAGAGTGCGTGGAAGGGGTAGGCGGCGGGTGCCGGAGTAGGTCATGGGAGGCCGAGGCTGAGTGAGGGGTATAGGCTGTTGATGAGTACGAGGCGTGGACCCCGGCTTGAGGGTCGGTGCATTCTTACGAGCGGGTTGAGTAGACCTGGTAGAGAGTGTGAATGCTCGGGTGGGTGACGGCCGGAGAGTCGAATTCAGTCTGTGAAGTTGTTTGGCCGATTTAGAAGAGAGGATCCTCCGAAGTTTTCGGGGGTTCACAGGCGGGCTATTGGTCATTCGGGATATGAAGTCCATCTTTTGAGCCAATGGGGATTGTGGGCGAGATGAGAGTGAAGTTTGCTACTATAGGCTTGAGGGTGCCCGAGGCGGGTGGGAGAACACAGTGCGTCTCATTTGCGAGAGGGGAGGTTCATGTTTCTGGGAGCGTTTGTTGAGCTCTTTCCGGAGGTGACCCAGGAGCCATGGCGGCCTTGGAGAGAGAGGGATTCGTTGACCACGGGGTTGAGGTCGGTGGAGATGCGAGGCAGTTCGGTGATTTGTGCGACTCTTTCTGATGTTTATCCGATTAAGCGAAGAGGATCACCCAGGTTCGAGGGATGGATTGGCGTGGGAATCGTCACGGATCTCAGCGATGGTTTTACTAGTTTCCATCTTTGTGAGGAATGCGGCCACGAAGATGGAAGTAAGGTTAAGCGGAGACGGGCGAGTGTGGATCGAGGAGGCGTCGACACGAGACTTTCTTTTCGGTAGGCGCTACAACTCATTCGAGGAAGGAGAGACGGACAGTGAAATTAGATCACGGGCGATCGCCGGTGCTCGACAGTTAGCAGAGTTATTCAGCGCTCGCCCCTGCGGTGGGTGCTGCGAGATACGGCGGGGTTAGAGTAGTCTTCCGGGGGGTTGAGCGGTGTCATTACCGTTGTGGTCAGTTAGGCCTGAGGCGGCGGGATTGCGGGTGAGGGTGGTCATATGTGCTCGATGCCGGCCCGGCCGGGACATCTGGCGAAGGATTGTCCCCAGTTTATTAGAGAGAGAGGTGCTAGTCTTGACACCCGGTTCGGCTGTCGGACGGGGTTATAAGTCGTGGTGGTCGATTTAGCGGCCGTGGAGGCCGGGGGTATGGAGCTGGAGGACCTCAGAGGAGTGCCGTGGGTGGCGATGGGGCCGGAATTTGTCGAGGCAGTCGTGCCGTTCTTTCGTCGGAGGCCCGAGATGCCACAGAGTGGTGGCCAATTTTACGTGTTCATGTGATATTGAGGGCAGGTGTTTGTTTGATTCTGGGGCTACGCATTAACTTTGTTTCTCGAGTTTTATTCTAAACTTTTATCTGCATGTTGTGCACTTTGCACATTCCTTGAGATTATGATGCCGATTAGGGAGGTCATTTGTGGTTAGATTTGCATATAAGAAATTTGTCCTTTGATTGTATGTGGTCGGTCCTTGTTTGTTGATTTACTTCCATTTGAGCTTTCCGATTTTGATCTTGCCTCTTTGGGTATGGATTGGTTGGGGAAACATCGTGCGGTTATTGATTGCCATCGGAAGGACAGTACTTTTATTAGGTTCGGGAAGACCCGGATATCCGATTTCATGGGAGGCAGAAGATTTTTGCCTTCGAGTTTTGTACTCGGCCTTGAGGCTAGGAGATTGATTCGGAAGGGGTGTGTGTTGGAGTTCTAGGGGTTATGTGGTTGATTTGAGTAGGGAAGATGTATATTAGAAGATGTGCGGGTTGTTGGGAGGTTGAGATGTTTTCTGAGGACTTACGGGGTTGCCACCAGAGAGGGAGATTGAATTTGCTATTGAGGTTATTCGGTACAACACAATTTCTCTTCCGCTTACGTGAGATGGCTCGGCCGAGTTGCGAGGAATTGCGGACTTCGATTCTGGCGGTGTTGGACAAGGGATTCATCGGAACCGAGGTGTCTCCTTGGGATTTTGCCGGTGTTGTTTGTGAAAAGGATGGTTCTATGAGGCGTGTGACTACGAGGCGGACGAATAAAGTGACCATTAAGAACCGATACCCAGTTAGCACCGGGAGTTGACGGATTTGTTTGATCAAGCGAGATGCAAGGTGTTCTCGAAGATTGATTTGCGGTCTGGTTATCATCAGTTGAGAATCAGAGGGGAGGATATTCCGAAATCGGCTTTTCGATCTCGTTATGGGCATTATGAGTTTATAGTGATGCCATTTGGATTGACAAATGCACCGGCGGCCTTTATGGATTTGATGAACCGGGTATTTCGGGAGTATTTGGATGAGTTTGTGGTGGTATTCATTGATGATATTCTGATATATTCCAGAGGGGAGGAGGAACATGAGAGGCATTTGCAGATTGTGTTGAGGACCTTGAGACAGCACCAGTTGTATGCCAAGTTTTCCAAATGTGAGTTCTGGTTGGCGAAAGTGCAATTCCTGGGGCATGTTATTTCCGGCGAGGGTATTTGTGTTGATCCACAGAAGGTGGAGGCCGTGAACAATTGGGAGCGTCCCACCAGTGTGACTGAGGTGAGGAGTTTCTTGGGGTTAGGCCCCGGTTGTGAGGAGATTCATCAAAGGACTTTTCTTTGATCGCGATGCCATTGACAGGTTGACGGGGAAAGGGTTCGTTTATACGGGATGATGATTGTGGCGACTTAACGGGGGGTATTAAAGGGAAGTTGACTACGGCGCCAGTGTTAATGATACCGTCAGTTACGAGGGCTCACGTGGATTTATAGCGATGCTTAGCGTCGGGGATTGGGGTGTGTTACGATCGAGAATGGGAAGGTGATTGCCTATGCTTCCCCAGAGCCAGTTGAAAATCCGCAAAGAAGAACTATCCGACCCATGATCTTGAGCTAGCGGCGATAGTCTTTGCGTTGAAATTGTGGAGACATTATCTGTATGGGGTTAAATGCCAGATTTTTACTGATCATAAGAGTTTGAAATATCTTCCGACGCAGAGAGATTTGAATTTGAGGCAGAGGAGGTGGATGGAGTTCATCAGTGATTATGACTTGACTATTGAGTACCACCCAGGGAAGGCAAATGTAGTAGCGATGCTTGAGTAGAAAGGGAAATCAAAGGACCAGAGAGAGATAAAGCAGTGAGGAGTTGGACACGATGTCGGTAGCGGCCAGGGGAGATTTCGCCCATATGAGAGTTCGACCAGTGCTTGTGGATCGGATCATAGCATTGCAGCAGCAGGATGAGAGACTGCAGGTTATCAGTAGGGACGTGAGGAATGGAGTCAGATCAGATTTCACAGTTGATGAGAGTGGAGCCTTGAAGATGAATGGCAGATTGTGTGTACCGTATTCAGATGAGCTGAGAAGGGAGATTCTTGATGAGGCCCATGTACTCCTACCGATTATGCGCCCGGGTAGTACAAAAAGTGTATCGTGACTTGGTTGACGTATTGGTGGCGGGAATGAAGAGAGAGAGATCGCGAGTTTGTGGCAAAGTGCTTGGTTTGTCGGCGGGTGAGGCGAGCATAGACATCCTGCGGGTTTGTGCGGACTCTTCCTATTCACAGTGGACATGGGAGAATATCACCATGGACTTCGATACTGGGCTTCCGGGCGTTGAGCGACATGATGGGATTTGGGTGATTGTTGATAGGCTATCGAGGGAATCGGCTCATTTCAACCTATCGAGATCTGAGGTAGACTGAGAGACTAGCGAAAATCTATGTGGATCAGATTGTGAGATTGCACGGGATTCCGGTGTCGATCATTTCAGACCATGATGCTAGATTCACTTCGAGGAGTTACGGAGGGGTTCTAGGGAGGCCTTTGGGGACTAGAGTGGAGTTGAGTACATCTTTCATCCCTAGATTGATAAGGCAATCCCCGAGAGAGGACGACTCGGACATTGGAGGATATGCTTGAACAGTTACGAACTTCTCCACAGGTGGGACGATGAGTTGCCCAGATAGAGTTTACTACAACAACAGCTTCCATCCTAGTATTGAGATGGCACCTTTTGAGGCGTTGTATGGGCGGAGGTGTCGCACTCCAGTTTGTTGGAATGAGGTAGGAGAGAGGAAAGTTCTGATTTACGAGTTGGTCGAGAGTTCGATTAGGCGGATCAGTTGATTCGGTAGCATCGGGGGCGGCTCGAGGATAAGCCGAAAAATATGCGGAATGCGCCAGCGAGTAGACTTGTATCGTTTGGTCGGCGGCAGGTGTGTTCCTGAGGGTATCTCCGTGGAAGGGAGTGATGCGATTTGGGAGGAAAGGGAAGTTGAGTCCCCGTTATATTGGACCATTTGAGATCCTTGGGAGAGTTGGCTCCGTGGCTTGCTCGGTTGGCGTGCCTCAGAGGTTTAGATAGGATTCGTAATGTGTTCGTGTATCGTGTTTGAGGAAGTATATCACGACGAGTCGCATATTCTTAGCTCGCCTCGATTGGAGCTTGAGGAAGACTCTCACACGTTTGAGGAAAGACGGTGGAGATTTTGGACCCGGAAGAGAAGGTTTTTGAGGAGTAAGGCGGTGGCCTTAGTAGAAAGTCATGGAGGAATCAGCGTGTAGAAGAGGCGACTTGGGAGCGTGAGGATGAGATGAGGAACCGTTACCCGCAGCTCTTCGAGTAGATGTGAGTTGTTGTTTTTGATATGGTATTTGTTTTTGTGTTATTATATGTTCTTGGTTGTTTGGGTTGTTAAATTTCGAGGTCGAAATTTTATTAGGTGGGTAGATTGTAATAACCCGTTACGAAAAAAAAAATTAAATTTTTCGGTCGGTGGTGGGACCCGGGAATAGTAAATTTTTTTCGATGATAATATTATTTCGTAAAAATTTTTAGCCGAATTTCATTTATAATTTAGTAGTGTTTGCCATGGAAGAATTTTATCTTTGAAATCGGGTTCGTGGAGATTTAAGTACGATAAGCGGAGGAATGCTTAGAAACCGAGCCCCGGGACTCGAGTTTTTTAAATATCTATTCATACATATCCTCCACATCATCACAAGACAACTTCATCTTCTTCTTCCCTTCATTTGGCCGAGATATTCACCCCTCCCCCCTTGAAAAATTTCATTTCCATTTCTCTAACTGATTGTCGTATGAGCTTCAAAAGCAGTTTGTAGAATATTGTTCTCTTCGTCATTCTCTTCGAGTTAAGGTAAGAAATTTCAAAGTCTTTAGAGATATTTCTTGGGCTTTGAGACTGATTGACTTTAGTTCACTTTTACATAATTGAATTTTTATGATAAATCTTAGTTGGTTATGGGTTCTATAAACGTATATAAGTGAATTAGTGATTTAGAGGTTGTTTGAAGGGCGTTATGAGTCGAGTTGACTTTTTAGGTTTCGTTGACTTTTAGGTTGATATTTTTCACCAAGCTTTAAATGTGTAGGAGGTTACATTGGGACCTTATTATAGTTATGATGTTAAATTGGTGATTTAAAATTTATTAAAAGGTGTTAGATCATTTGAAAAAGTAGAAATGAGGATTGAGTTATAATTGATATTTCGGAGTATAGATTGTTAATTATGGACTTGATGATTAATTAGAATGACTTATAAGTTGATTTGTAGTGAGAAAAGTGATCACGATGGAATTTAGGGGGATCGATTGGGTTGTGTCGATGGGATTATAATTAGATATTAGGTGTTGGGCCGTTTAGAAATAGTTCCCACAGGAGTGATTATGTATCCCTCTAGAGACGCCGGTATAGTAATAGGTTTGATCATACTTTACGGGTATTTTGTTAGGCGTTGATCGTGGAAAAGTGATTACCTTGATTGTCTTTCGCGAAGGTTTGTTAGCTAGCGAGGTGAGTACTTATCTCGCGGTGTTACTTTACGTACTTACCTTGATTTGTGATATCGTATCATTGTGTTATGATTATGAGAATGATATACGTAATTGTTGTGTTATGTGATTGTGTTTTGGCGTTGAAGATTGGTGGAGATAAATATGGTAGAACTCCCAACTTATATTCAGTGCAATGGCCTTGTCGGCACTATTATATTATGTGGCACTTGTCGACACTTTTTGATATGTTTGTGGCCTTGTGGGCGGTATGATTGATTCACGATTGTGGGATGTTTTAGGCATTGTCTTTGTATCATTTGGGAGTAAGTAGTTGTTTGGGTTATCGTAGGTTTGAGGCCTTGAGTATCGGGGGTGACCACATAGTTGGGATTACTAGGGATTAGGTGACTCTCGCTTCCCTTGCGGGATATGTGGCGCTATTGGCCCCCATACTACGGTATAGCGTGCGGTTTGGCTTATACTCTTGGCGTAAAGCGGTATGACTCTCTTTTGATCGCTTTCTTTGTGTGCGTTAATCGGTGTGGCCTATCTTCTGGTATAGCGTGCGGTTTGGCCTATCTTGTTATAAGGACTGTAAGTCTTTTGATCACTTTGATGTGTGCATTGTCGTGTGTATACTACGGTATAGCGTGCTGATTTGGCACTCTTGTTATAAGGCCGGTGTTTATTAAGCGGTTGATCATTCTAGCGAGTAGACGGATTGAGTATATAGCGCGTTAGGGTTGGTATGCCCCGTGGAGATATGAGAGATAGAAGGTGATGACTAGTTATAGTCGATGTTGAGTCTACAGCGTGATTTCATTGGGTGATTGTGTGCTTTATTGAGACCTTATTATATCTTAATATTATACTGAGACCTTCTTGAAACCTTATTGTATGACTGATTTGATAGTCCTCCGTATATGTATATTATTCATATTTGACTATTAAAATTACGACTATCTGGATTCAGTATATGGTAAGTTCACCTGTGTTAAGTTTCCACTTAAGCTTAGCTTACGCCGCACCGCTAAGAGGCGGCATTTTTCATTTTGTGCCGAGGTTGACGGGTGGCTAGTTGAGCCAGAGGGTACATTGGAGAGTTCTTTCAAGTGGCTAGGTGAGCATCGGGTGTGAGGATCTCCTTGATCTCATTTTGATGTGTTGTCAACCAGTTTTCATTGTTGTATTTCCTTTTGAAACTTTAGCCTTGTCGGTAGTCATTTTGTATTCGAGGATCTGGTCATTATCATCACATTTGTAGCCTTAGGCATTACTTTATTTTGGGATATGTTGTGTATATTTATGGGTTGTCGTTTCGATGTCGGTGATGGATTATAAATTTTAAAAGCGTTTTGATTTGGGAAACTTAATTGTGATCACGTTTTGGATGAACGAATTGTGTTTTAAGCCAATTAGATCAAATCGGTTTGGTGACTTCTGGTGTTCAGTTTTAATGACTCTCACCTTAGGGCGTGACACGACATGGGAGGCGGTCGTTACAAGTGGTGTCTTTTGTTCAAAAGAAATCGGAGTCTTTTTTCTTTTTGTTGCGTGGGTGTTGAGGATGCACCGCGGAGTGCGTGGAAGGGGTGGGCGAGGGGTAGGCCCGAAAGGAGAGCCAAGTTGGTAGGGTATAAGCTGTCGAGATTCAGTAAGTTGTTTGACGGTTTCTAAGAGATCCTCCAGGATTTCGGGGGTTCGCGAGGCTTGGTATTGAGTTCATATTAGGGACATGAAGTCCATCTTTGAGCCGATGGGGATTGTGGGCGAGATGAGAGTAGGACTGCTATGGAGCTTCACAGGAGTGCAGTGGTGGTGGGAGAACTGAGTGCGTCTTTGAGCGCGAGGAAATGCATGTTTCACGGGAGCGTTGTTGAGCTCTTCAGGAGAATTATTGTTTAGAGACCCCATGGCGTACTGGAGAGAGGCGATTTCGGCCTTGAGGTTCGAGGTCGGTGGAGAATGCGAGAGAGATAGTTCGGTGATATGTGCCGACTACTTCACGATGTTTATCGGTAGGCGAAGAGGATCCAGTTCGGGGATGAGTTGGCGTGGGAGAGTCGTCACGGATCTCCTTGGAGATGGTTTTTACCCAGTTCTTGGCGAGGAATCAGGCCACGAATATGGAAATGGAGTTAGCGGAGGCTAGGCGAGTGGATCGGGGAGGAGTCGATCTGAGACTTTCAATTCGGTAGGCCAACTAGCTCCCGAGTTCGGACGGACGGTAGTTAGTGCTTTTGAGGCGAGAGTGCCGGTGCTCCGGCGATTCGCCCGAGTTATTCCGCGCTCCTTACACTTTGAAGATCAGCGGGTCAGGGGTTCGAGAGAAATGTTATTACCGTTGTGGTGGTCAGGATGCCGGGAGAGGGTCGTATGTGCTCGATGCCGGCCAAATCATACGGCAAAGGATTGCCTTGCATTTCGAGAGAGAGGTGCGAGTACTTGATACGATTCGACTGTCCGGGCGGATTGTCAGAATCGTGGTGAGTAGTCGGCCGTGGAGGCCCAGGGGATGTAGGCCGGGAGGACCTCGAGAGGAGTGCCTTGGTGCCCTGGGGAGGCAGGTCGAGATCGGATTCATGCCGTTGCTCATGTAGGGAAGGCGGGATATCCCCGAGTGGTATTCTTAATGTGATATTGAGGCTAGAGTGTTATTTGGAGTGCAGGTACAGCGTTTCTTTTGTTTCTTAAATTTTATTTCTACTTATCGTATGATGTGTGCCCACTTGCCTATTCCTTGAGATTATGACACCGGTAAGGAGGCGGATGGTTAGACTTATTTAGAGGCATCTTTGAGTGTATGTGTGGGTGGTTAATGCGTCGATTTACTTCCATTTGACTTTCTGATTTTGATCTTATCTTGGGTATGGATTGGTTGGGGAAACATCGTACCGTAATTGATTTCATGGAGGAGATTGCACAGGGGTTCGGGGAGACCAGATATCCGATTTGTGGGGGACAAAAAGGTTTTGCCTTCGAGTTTTGTATCGATACTTGAAATTTAGGAGGTTGATCTGAGAAAGGAGTATTGGGTTCCTGGGATATGTGATTGATTTGAATAGAGAAGAGGGCAGATTAGAGGATGTGCGGCGGGTTGTTAGAGTTCGAGGATGTCTTTCCTGAGGACTTACCAGGATTGCCGCCAGAGAGGGAGATCGAATTTGCTATCGAGGTTATTCAGATGCAGCGCCAATTTCTCTTTAATGGCTCGACCGTGTTCTTGAGGACTTGAGACTTCGATTCAAGGGGAGTTGTTGGAGAAAGGATTCATCGGACAGTGTATCTCCATGGAATGTAAGTTTGTTTTGTGAAAAAGGATGGTTCGATGGTTGTGCGTTGACTATAAGCGGAGTTGAATAAGTGACCATTAAGAACCGATGCCACTTAGGGAATTGTGATTTGTTTGATCGGATGAAGGATGCCATGGTGTTCTCGAAGATTGATTTGCGATTGTGGTTATCATCGGTTGAGGATCAAAGGGAGGATATTCGAAATCGACTTTACGATCTCGTTATGGGCATTATGAGGATCCTCGACCACCCGATGCTTACCTAGCCGCCGAGCAAACTCTCAACTGACCTCCTGGCTCAGTAGCCGTTTGTCGACCCAGCACAAATGAAATGCCGCCCAAAGCGAAAAGGGGTGTAGCCGCGAGAAGCTTAGTGAGCTAGCAGAGGGATGAACTTACCACGGAGCGAGGCAGACAATATTATAATAGTCAAATATGAATAAATACGTATGCGGGTACCTAATAAGGGTCATACAATAAGATTCCCGAAGAAGGTCTCGAGGCATAACATGTTGGGAAATATAATGAAGGTCTCAATAGATGCCGTCACAGAATGAAATCATAGAGACTTCAATGCTGACTATAACTCTAGTCAACGGAACCTCACTATCTACCGTATACCATGAGAGTATCTGCGGCATACAATGCGCGTATGCTCAATCCGTCTCTGCGAGGAATGGACCATCGCTAATAAACAATACTCTTACCGACAATGCACACAGCAAAGTGATCATAAAGACTCGTATTACCGCTCTTTATACCAAAGTATAAGACCAACCTTACCGTAGTATAAAAGGCCGCTTCCGGCTGTCACGCGGCAGAAGTGATCAAAAAAGTCATATTGCTCTTATAAGTAGTATAAAGACTGACCGTCACGTATCTGCCCAGCGGAAGGAGAGTCGCTTTAACCTAATCATCTGACTATAGAGATTCGTATCATGATACTCAAGTCACCTCAAAGTTAAGCATAACTCCAACGATACCTACCGGCAACCAACTACTGCTCCCCGAGCAATATCCAAGCCTGTGACTAAAGCGTCTAACAATCATAAAATCAATTACTACCGCCGACAAGGCCATAGAAATACATAAGTGCCCGGCAAGGTACGAAATACAACGGTGCCGACCAGGCCGCAGAACACAAAGAACATAAGTTGGGAGTTCAAGCTGTGCCTCAAGAAAATCTTGGCGCCACGAAATACAATCGCATAATCATAACATGGGCTCACATAAATGCATCACACATAATCATACAACGTGCATTATACCATTCTCCACGTAATCATACCTGATGATGACATGTATACCGTTCTTACATGTCATCTGTGATAGCTGTGTTCACACAATTTAAATTAAGTAAATACAAGTAGCACCCGTGAGATAAGTACTGCTCACGCTAGCTACCACAAAAACCTTCAGCGAAAGCCGCAATCCGCGATGCTTGCCCGTTTCGATCAACGCCTAACAAAAAACCGGAAAGTATAACCAAAACCTCTTTACTATACTTGTGTTAGAAGATCTGTGACCAAGCTGCTTAGTGGAGCGATTATAGCGATGCAAAATGACGGATAAAACAATGAAATAATAACCCATGGGACACAGCGATCGGTTCCCGCTAGAATTCCACGCCCCATTACTTTAACATTTCATATCAACTTATAAGATCATTCTAGTTAACCCTCAGTCCGTAATTAACAGCCTATCTTTCAAAATATCAATTTATTTCAGTACACAAATCACACTTTTTCAACCTAACCCCCTTTAGTCAATTTTAAATCACAATTAACGCTTCTGATAACTACAATAAGGTCCCAATTAACCCCTATGCATTCAAAGTCTTATAAAAATCAATAATAAAGTCAACAACACAGAAAAGTCAACTATCTCTAACATCCTCAAAAGCTTGACCTCCTAAATCTGAATTGCTCCTTATATACGTCATAGCACCCATGCTTGAGCTTAGAAATATCATAAAATTTGAGTTATTCCAAAGTCAACCAAAAGTCAAACATTAAAAATCAACTCAAACTCTAACTTCATACCTCAAATTTGTAAGGAAAGATGATGGGAAGCTTTAATAATCAACTTGAGGATCTTAATAAACAACAAAGTGAAGAAATGGAAGAGAAAATTCTTGTGTTTGGTGCTCGATAGGGGGATCTTAATAAGTCTTGGAAGTTACACAGGAGTTTGTGCCCATTTCAAGTGAATCGAGTTATCAAACGACTTAACGATCTAGCAACTTGAATTATCCCAGTATTACTACTACATTATAAATATAATTAGGGCTCAAATAAATTTCACAATTAATATTATTAGCGAAATTAACCGGAGCAGGTTATTACGATTATAAAATCTTTTGTAGTTTGAAGTCAACAATCATTACACTAAAAATTCCTAATCTCATATTTTCACAATAAATTTATGACAATGATTTCTTTTACATTAAATCATATTTACTCTTTGACAATGAAATATCAACAAATTATGTTCAAGATTATTGACGTTAAATTTTTAAATCATTAGAATGGTTTGTAAATTATTATTTGTTATCGATAAAGTTCGATTTCTTAGAAAACATATGGATTATTTTATTAGAAAAATAATAATACTAAATCTCAATAAATATGGTGGAAGTATTTAAAAGATATATATATATATATAAAAGTAAAAGATAATAAAAATAAGACTAATTAAAATAAAGTGAATAAATAATGACAAACATGATAGTGTTAAAATTTTGAAATAAATTAAAAACGATATGAAAACTCAAAAATTTATATTTAAAATTAAATTTATTTTATATTTAATGGGCAACAATTTATTGAGTTAATCATTTTTCATTAGTATTGAATGTTAATGAAAATAAATTATTGTAATTTTTAATTTTTTAGTTCATGATTGTCCCGTCTGGCCTTGCGTAATATCTTACTAGTATATACTTAAAACACCATTGTTAAACCTTGCTGTAATTTCTAACAAAAATAAGATTTTCACATTGCAGAATCTATTCAAACTCAAGAATCAAGAAGACATATGGGAGATCCTATATAACTAATTCCTCAGATTACTACTCAATCCAAAAACTAGATAGTCAGATTCTGGTGACCAGCTTATCCCAATCATGATATGTTTCATTAGTTCAAGATTGAAAACGCTACATTTCAACGATACTTGAGGTATCCAAATTTAGCATGTCACCTTATATGCTACTTTAACAATCATAAATCATATATCAACTATATTTATTGATCTTAGAACCTATGATCAATCATTATGTTGTTTATGACAATTATATGCCAATGTCAAGATTACCGATCCAAAATACCAGATTGTCAACAATCCATTACAGTAGACCATCCGACGTCACACACCGATACGCTCACTCCCAGAAGCAAGCCCGAATCTAAGATATTTCATGGATAACCTCACACCATTTGGTCTAATACCAGATGCAAAGCGAGCCGGATCTAAAACTGCAGGTAACACAATCTCCTCTCAATCCATCTAACATATTCACTAAAGCAATAATTACCTACATCAATGCATACTAATAAATTTTATATACTACCAGACATTATGGGAATCATGATTGATGCTGATGAAATCAAACAAGTGAAGTACGGTCAAAATAATGTCCAACATTTTACTTTCGTCGACAGTGAGTACGTCTACTATATTCGTTGCTGATTATCTATTTGAATGAAACAACATTCCTATACACATACAAAAGAATACTATTTACACTAACTTTAACATATAAACTATTTATTTATGACAACTACAGTAAGATCCCTATATGTGTTACTCTGTGGGATGAAATGATAACTTTTGAAGGCCATGCACTTCTCGAAGCTGCAAGAAATCACTCCGTTATCGTTGCCAAAAGACTTGCAATTAATCATATGATAGTAATCATTATGAACTGTGCAGTAGTATAAATTATTAATTTATTTGACTATATTGATACTAATTTATTAAATCATTGTAACAGCGCTCTCTCTCGCTTCAAAGAACTCTACATCTTTCACCATCGATGCGCCAATAGAAGCAGTCACAAATTTGAAATCTTGGTTAGAATTTTTTTTTATTGTAGATATCACTCTTTTGGTTCTTTTATATTTGTGAGAATATAAAACATCATCCTCTTCTCGAGGTTAGAGCTTGTGATGAAGTCGGCCAGTATATCTTCTATAGGTGATAGACACCGCGAGATATAATTACATGATAAGTTTATAGTCATTTTTTATGCGGAAATTTGTTGTGGTCGGGCTGTGCAACGAATTTTGGACAAAAATAATGTGTTGAAGGGGTTGATCTTTTGGATCGATTTTGGATTGGCTTAGGAGATATAAATTAAAATTGCATTGTATTTTCCACTTGTCCAGACTTTGAACCTTCGATGAGTCAGAGTATATTTCTTTCTTGTGAAAATCAATTTCCCGAGCATCCAAGGAACAAAGAAATGGGAACAGAAGGAGAATAGTGGTGGGGAATATTTCTCTTCTTAGAATTTGCGAATTGATTTGAAAAACTTTGGAATCGCTCCGTATGCTTGCTTTGGAGAGTATATTTTCTCTAATAATAGAAGTTACAAATGACATATGATATCAGACATTAATTAAATTCTAAGCTAAGCAAATGAGAGTCTAAGCTCTAAAGAAACAGTTTGTCTTCTCTTTGAAGTATGTTGCATGAACCACTGTCTCCTTTGGATATTGCATCGAGGCCACGCGTAGTGCTTGGAATTCCCACGAAATGGGTGTTGGAAAGCGTAGGCGGCCTTTGAAGGTCCCAGCATGAGTGGGTGCCTGTAGCCCCGGAAGTATGTAAATCTACTCTCTACGCCAAGAATCGAATGTAATAACAGATTACGTTAAAATTATAAAAAAATTTTGCTCGGGTGGTGGGACCGGAGATAGTATAAATAATTTCGAATAAGATCGTGTCTTGAGCCTAGTATTATATGAGTAGTTTGTTCATGGGAAATTTACATTTCGAATCGGTTTCATTGAGATTTAAATGCGGAAGTGGAAAATTTACCGAAGCTGAACAGGACTGGTATCCTTAAATATCTTATCATCCTTATCCCTCTTTCATCATCATCAGCTTCATCCTCATCCATTTTAGCGAGTATTGGCGAAATATTCCATTTTCCACTCACGAAATTTTCTTCCATTTCCCTCTTAGATTGTTGCTCGAGCTCAAAAGATCTTTGGTTGAATAATAACCACAAATGCGTCTTCTTTGAATTAAGGTAAGAAAGTTCAAATCTTTTGGGATATTTCTTGAGTTTTGACATAGTTGACTTTTGCTAAATTGAATTTAATTGTGTTTCTAAGTTTGTTATGGGTAGTATGATGAATATAAGTAGTTAATTCATGAGTTAAGATGTTGTTTGAGGTTTTTGGTGATCGGTTGACTTTTCCTAGGTTAGTTGACTTTTGATGTTGACTTTTTATAAGACTTTTAAATGTGTAGGGGGTTAATTTGGGACCTTATTGTAGTTGTTGTAAGGTTAGAATTGTGATTGTCGATTAAGCGGGTTAGGTTGAGAAAAGTGTGATTTATGGTGAGTCGTAATTTTGGAGTATAGGTTGTTAATTATGGACTTGAGGTTAAATAAGATAGTATAAGTTGATTTGAAATGTTAAAAAATGATAAGGTGGAAATTTTATGGAAGCGATTGGGTTGTGTCCGACGGGGTTGTTATTTAGTTGTCTTATTAGATGGATTTTTTAGACCGTTTAGCAATCGTTCCACTTAGAGTTGGTAATGTATCTTCTAGAACGCAAGTATAGTAGTAGGTTTTGATTGTACTTTCCGGGTGTTTTTGTTAGGCGTTGATCGTGGAAAGGGGCAGTTACCGTGATTGTGATTTCGCGAGGATTTTGTGGTAGCTAGCAGAGGTGAGTACTTATCTCACGGGTGCTACTTTACGTACTTACTTTAAATTGTGTGAAACATGTCATTGTTGTATGATTATGTGTGATTCATTTGTGTGAGCCATGATATGATTATGTGATTGTATTTCTGTGGCGTTGAAGATTTGCTTGAGGTAAGTAATAGCTTGAACTCTCGACTTCGTTTGCTTGTGTTGCAATGGCCTTGTAATGGGGCATTTACGTGTTCCGTGGCCTTGTCGGCGCTTTTGTGTTTTACGTGGCACTTGCCTGGTTACGATTGATGTTTGATTATGAGGCGATTTAGGCATGCTTTGATATGGTTTGGAAATAGAGTAATTAGTTGTTGGTAGGTGTTGGTTGAATTTATCCGTGACTTTGAGGTGACTTGAGTATTAGGATATGACCACATGGTTGGGATTATCGGGGTTAGGTGACTCTCCCTTCCTTGTAGTTTTGTATTAGCACTTAAGGCCATGTGATTACGGAGCTACTCATTCTTCGTATCTACGAAATTTTCAGTATTCCTAAAACTTCGTGAAATTCTTGCTAGACCGCTTCTAATTTTAACTCGAATTGGAAAGTACATTAAGATTGATGAGTACTTAGAAATTGCCACATAAGTATTGAAAATCAATGTTTGGAGATAGATTTATTACCTTTTGAGATGGCCGATTTTGATCTTATTACGGGAATGGATTGGTTGGGGGGAGCGTCATGCGGTGATAGATTGTCATCTTAAGAAGATTGAAATATCCCAGTCACAGTAAATCTAAGATCTTAGCACCACAGGTGATAGAAAAATTCTTTCCTATTTAATATATTGCCATAAGATCTTTGAGAAGTGGATGTGTTGGTTATCTTTTATACAAATGTTGTCGTATAGTAAGGAAAGGTCGTCTGAGGGAGGTGCATGTTGTGAGAGAATATGTTGATGTGTTTCTGAGGAGTTCTTGGGGACTTCCTCGGTCACGAGGAGGTGGAGTTTTCCATAGAATTAATTCACAGTACTACTCCGATTTCCATGGCACACTATAGAATGGCTCTGCGGAGAGTTGAAGGAATTGGCATAATTCTTGAGGTATTGTTGGATAAAGGATTCATTCGACAAGTAGTTCCCACCCAGAATGCTTTCAGGTGTTATTTGTCGAGAAGAAGGATGGATCTTTGAGGTTGTGTATCGATTATAGAGCAGAGTTGAACAAAGTAACAATTAAGAATAGATATCCGTTACTAGAATGATGATACATTTGATCAATTAAAGGATGCCGGTATTTTCTAAGATTGACTTGAAGTCGAGGCTACCATCAGTTGAGGATTAAGGAGGATGATGTATCGAAGTCGGCATTCAGAACAAGGTATGGGCACTACGAGTTTTTGGTAATGCCATTTGGGTTGACAAATGCCCCTGCAGCGTTTATGGACCTTATGAATCGGGTGTTCCGCTCTTACTTGGATAAATTTGTGGTGGTGTTCATTGACGACATTTTGATATATTAGGGAGGCATGAAGAACATTTGAGAATGGTCTTTGGAGACTTTGAGGAAAAATGAATTGTATGTGAATTTTCCAAGTGTGAATTTTGGTTGAAGAAGTCTGATTTAAAGGGCCATGTGATTTCGGGGGTATAAGTGTTGATCCTCAAAGGTTGAAGGCTGTGATGAATTGGGGCGACCCACTTAGTGTTCTTGAAATCTGAGGAGTTTTTAAAGATTACAGCGGGATACTATCGAATTTATAAGACTTCTCAATTATTGCAGCGCCCATGACCGGAGGTTGACTAGAAAGGAGTGCCATTTGTTTTGGAGTGAGAGTTGTGAGCGGTGCTTCAATGAGTTGAAAGAGAGAAATTGACTACCTTGATATTGACTCTTCCGTCGGAGACGGGATGGTATATGGGTAATATAGTGATGCGTCGCGTGAGGGTTAAGGATGTGCTAATGCGGCGTAGTAAGGTGGTAGCATATGCGTCGCGGCAGTGAGAAATCATGAGAGAAAAACGCTATCGACACACGATTTGGAGCTAGGCGCTGTGTGTTAGCACTTAAGATTTGGAGGCATTATTTGTATGGGGTGACTTGTAAAATTTTCTTGATCACAAAAGTTTAAATACCTCCCGACAGAGATTTGAACACGAGGCGGCGAGTGGATGGGGCTATCGGCGATTACCAGTATTTCAGTAGTATCATCCGGGGAAAGCGAATGTGGTGGGCGATGCATTGGCGTAAGGGAAGATTAGAGCCATTAAGTAGTAAAGGCAACTGGTGAATTTCGGATTGGGAGTCGATGGCGGTTTGTGCCTGAGTAAGAGTTCGGCCAAGTTCTTTGTCGAATACTTGAGGAACAACAAAAAGATGAAATTGCAAAAAATAATTGGAGAAGTGAAAAGCGAGCGGTCCGGACTTTGTGGTGAGAGGATGGAGCCCTTACAATCCATGGTCGATTATTCGTGCCTTATTCTCACGGAGTTGAAAAAGGAGATTTTGAATGACCAGCAATGCTCATATAGTATGCATCCGAATTGAGTACGAATGTATAGAGACTTAAGAAGCGATGTATTGGTGGCCCAACATGAAGAGGAAATTCTTTGAATTTGTATCCAAAATGTCGACTTGTCCTTGGTGAAAATAGAACACCGACATCCAGGCGGGGCTATTCTTGACCCACTACATTCGAGTGGACTTGGGAGCATATTACGATGGACTTTGTTTTTTGGACTTCGAGGACGTTGAGAAGAATGATGGCATTTGGGCGATAGTTGATAGGCTGTCAAAATACGACTCATTTCTTACCAGTCATCGACTCACCGGTCTGGCTTGATTGCGGAGTTGTATGTGGACAGTTGTGCGATTACATGGAGTGCCGGTGCTCTATTGTATCGGAATCGAGATGCGGATTCACCTAGAGATTTTGGAAAGGATTTCAAGCGTGGGGACGAGGGTCCATTTGAGTACATCCTTTCATCACTTGATCAGATGGGCGTCGGAGAAGCAATTCCAAACATTGGAGGACATGTTGGAACTGTGTATTGATTTTACGGAAATTGGGATGATGAATTGCCTAAAATGGAGTTTGCATATAACAATAGTTTCCGCGCCGGTGGGATGGCACCATTTGTGAGGCATTGTCTGTGAGGGAAATGTCGGACTCAGTTTGTTGGAATGAAGTAGGAGATAGAAAGATATGCGGTTACGAGGTTGGTGGAAAGGTCGGTGGAAGATAAAATTGATACGACAACATCGAAGTGGCGCGGGATAGACAAAAGATGTATGCGGATAAATCGCCGGGTGGATTTAAACTTTGAAATTGGTGATAAAGTATTCTTGAGAATATCCCGTGGAAAGGTGTGTTGAGATTCGGGAAGAGGAAATTGAGGTCCGCGATATATTGGTCCGTATGAGATTGTGGTGAGAGTTGGTCGGTGGCCTATCGTTTAGCGTTGCCTCAATGGTTAAAATTCATAATGTCTTCCGTGTGTCATGTTTGAGGAAAATATATCCCCAGACGAATCCAGCCCATCTTAGAGTCCTGACCCGGTGGAGCTTAGAGCGGAACCTTACATATGAAAACAACGGTGAAAATTCTTGATCGTAAGGAAAAAGTGTTGCGAAATAAAGTTGAATTGGGTATAAATTGTTGGTTTGGATATGGATAGGTAGAGATTTGGTTGAGGAAGTTTGGAAGAGTTCGTATGGTAATTAGTGCTTGAATTGGAGTTGTATTTAATGGGATTAATTAGTTGTTAATTGCTAGATTATTAGAATGTGCTTAAGATGTTATTGTTGGGGTAATAAGGTGATGTGAATATTGAGATTTTTCGAGGTTGGCGTTGGAATTATGGTTACGTTGGAATGTTAGAGTGTATACGATCTTGGGAATAGGATGATTGCTAAGAGTTGTAAATTTGAATCGTGAGACGGGGTATAACACTCAGGGTTTATATAGATGTTAAGTGAAGTTATTACGAGAATGTGTTATAATGTATAATTTTTCTTAATAGGAGTTGAGCTGGATCTAGCCTGTGCATAGAATATCATTCTTCTTTTTGGGCTCGAGGTGAGTACAAATCTCGCGATAGAGGACCTTTCATATATATTATATTTGTATATATTACATATGATTATCTTGGGACTATTCGATATGTGTATTGTGTGGCTATAATCGATATTATGTGAAAATTGTGATTTATGATGCATAGTATGAAATAAGCGAGATTTGATTGACATTATGAGATAACTATGATTATGAAGTATGTTATGACATAATTGAGATTATGAGTTACATTATGAGATAGTTTGGATATAATTCATGTTATGAAATTGTGTGTGTGGGCATGTGCTATGTGTGTTTGTGTGCGTGTGTGTGTGGGCGGTAATGCTGAGATGTGCTTGATTGCTTTATGTGTTATTTAACGGGCGGTGGTGACCCGACCGGGGTTTGGTGTGATATGCACATTGAGGTGTAGTGGGAGGATAATTGGTGGAGGCCCCGTCGATTATTTGGAGTGGATTCCTCATGTGTGTATTATTTGGAGGTGGATTCCTCGTGTGTGTATTATTTGGAGGTGAATTCCTCATATGTGTATTATTTGGAGGTGGATTCCTCGTATATTGTATTATACGTAGGTGGATTCTCACTTGATGACTTTATTGTGTTGAGATTGTTTCCTGAAATGAATATGCATTAGTTGAATATAATCTCATGTGTAAGCGTCGTAACATTGTATAAGAAATCTATGTGATATGTGGGCAGTATTTATTAAGTACTCTGATTAATATGCGTTACATATGATATTTATATATATACCATGAATATACTGCTGATGGAATCGATACACGTGGTATTTGTATTCACTCGACAATAGTGACTCCTATTCTCACATGGTGGCGTTTAAATTGCCTAGGTTTCTAGGAGTGATCGTTGAGGTGGGCCGAGGAAGCGGTTTTTCTTTGGCTAACGTGGAGATCATAGGTGAGGCGGTGGTGGCATAGGAAGTCACCGTCGAGTCATTTCTTTCTTGTTGAATTTGTATATTTGGGGCGGTGGGTTGTATTATATTGGCGAGTGCAGTTGTCATACTTTCCTTATGATGTATTTGGATTTGTGTTACGTTGTCGTTATTTGTTGGATGTATTGTTGGAACACCACGATGGAATAGGAGTTTTATTTTGATAATAAATTTATTTTTGTTATTGTATCGTAGTTTGGTGACTCACGGTATCTACAGTTGTTGATGATCTTATACTCAGGCGGCCCATTTGGGGTGGATCGTTCATTTGTGTTGATCTGGAAGGTGGGCGAGTGAATAATTTGGGCGTCCGAGTGTAGGCGGTGAGGAGTTTCTTGGGGTTAGTGGTTACTATAGAAGATTCATCAAGAACCTCTCTTTGTCAGCGACGCCATTGACGGAGTTAACGAGAAAGAGGTTCCCTTTATTTGGAATGTTGATTGTGAGGGCTGCCCGGGATGTTAAAGGAAAGTTGACTACTATTTCTTGTGTAATTTATACCGTGATTCGAGGGCTATGTGATTTATAGCGTCACTGCGGGGATTGGGGTGTGTTACGTCTGCGAATGGGAAGGTGATTGCCTACGCTTCCCCGACAATTGAAAAATCAAAAGACTATCCGACCCGTATTGAGCTACTTGGCGATAGTCTTTCGCGTTGAAATTGTGGGGAACACTATACGTATAGGGTTAAATGATAGATTTTTTACGTCATAAGAGTTTGAAATATCTTCGTAGCGAGAGAGATTTGAATTTGAGGCGAAGGAGGTGGATGGGTTGCTCGGTGATTATGACTTGACTATTAGTACCACCAGGAGAGGCAAATGTAGTAGGCGTCTTGTTGTGAAAAATGAAGATGCGAGGAGATAGAGATGAAAGCTTGACTAAGAGTCGATTTTGATGTCGGTAGCGATGGAGAGATTTTCGCCCATATGAGAGTTCGACCAGTGCTTGTGGATCGAATCTTAGAGTTGTGACGAGGATGAGGCGTAGGTTATCGATGAGGATGAAATGAAATTTGGAATCCAGTTCACGGTTTGTGAGTGGAGTTAGTATTGCTTTTATTTTATATGATGTTTGATTTCGTGTTACAATATATGTTCTTTCTTGGTTGTTGGGTTGTTAAATTTCGAGGTCGAAATTTTATTAGGAGGGTAGATTGTAATAACAGATTCACGTTAAAAAAAATTATAAAAAATTTTCGATTGGTGGTGGGACCCAGCGATAGTATAAATAATTTCGGAATAGATCGATGTCACCAGAGACTAGTATTATATGGTAATGCCAAATAATTTCATCGTCATGAGTCATCCTCGTCCACTTTCTTGAGTGTTGGCGAAATATTCCATTCCCGCCCGCGAAATTTTCTTCCGTTTTACGCGATTGTTGCTCGAACTCAAGATCTTTGGTTGAATATCTTCCCTGCATCATCTTCTGCTTTGATTAAGGAAAAGTTCTAAATCTTTTTGGGATATTTCTTGGGTTTTGACATAGTTGACTTTTGCTAAATTGAATTTAATTGTGTTTCTAAATTTGTTATGGGTATTATGATGAATGATAGTTAATTCATGAGTTAAGATGTTGTTGAGGATTTTGGTGATAGGTTGACTTTTCTAGGTTAGTTGACTTTTGATGTTGACTTTATGAGACTTTTAAATGTGTATGGGGATTAATTTGGGACCTATTGTAGTTGTTGTAAAGGTTAAATTGTGATTTATAATCGATTAGAGGGGGTTAGGTTGAGAAAGTGTGATTTGTAAGTTGGCAGGTTGTAATTGGATTTTAGGTTGTTAATTATGGACTTGAGAGTTAAATAAGATGAATTATAAGTTCATTTGAAATATTAAAGTGATGAACAAGGTGGAAATTTTAGAGGGGGGGTGGGTTGTGTCAGCGGGGGTTATTATTTCGTTGTCTTATTGATGCGTTTAGACCGTTTTTACATGTCGTTCGATTAGAGTTGGTAATGTATCTTCTAGAGCATAAGTATAGTAGTAAGGTTTTGATAGTACTTTTCGAATTATTTTGTTGGCGTTGATCGTAAAAGGCGATTACCGTGATTGTGATTTGAGGATTTTGTGGTAGTAGCGAGAAATGGGTACTTATCTCACGGGTGCTACATTACGTACTTACTTTAAATTGTGTGAAACATGTCATTGTTGTATGATTATGTGTGATTCATTTGTGTGAGCCATGATATGATTATGTGATTGTATTTATGTGGCGTTGAAGATTTGCTTGAGGTAAGTAATAGCTTGAACTCTCAACTTACGTTTCTTGTGTTCTGTGGCCTTGTCGGCATTTCTGTGTTCCGTGGCCTTGTCGGACTTACGTGTTTACGTGGCCTTGCTGCCGGTTGAATGATGTTTGGCTGTGAGGCGATTTAGGCGTAATGCTTTGATATTGTTTGGGAATAGAGTAGTTAGTTGTTGGGAGGTGTTGGTTGGAGTTATGCGTGACTTTGAGGTGACTTGAGTATTAGGATATGACCCTATAGTTGGGATGATCAGGGGTTAGGTGACTCTCCTTCCTTGCAGGATATGTGACGTTATTGGCCTTATACTACGGTATAAGTGCGGTGTTTATTAGCGATTGGTCCATTCCTGTAGGTAGACGGATTGAGCATATGCGCATTAGAGGTTGGTATAGTTGTGGAGATATGAGAGATTGATGGTTTGATGGTAGAGTTATAGTCTGTGGTGGAGTCTGTGATTTTGATGGGTGATTGTGTGCCTTATTGAGACTTTGTATTATATCTTGACATGTTATGCTTGAGACCTTCTTTGGAATTTTATGATATGGCCTTATTAGGTAGTCTTGGGTATATACATATTTATTCATATTGACTACTATATCTATTAGTTTGTCCGTTTAAGTATGGCTTAAGTTTCACTTACGTGTTAAGTTTCACTTAGCTTAAATTATTTTTGACATTTCATTTATATTCCTCGTTTTGTTGTGTTGTCAACCGTTCTTGATTGTTGTATTTCATTTCAGACTTAGCCTTGTCGGCAATTATTTTGTATTCGGGAATCACAGTATTTACTCCCAGTTGTAGCTGCCGACTTTATGTTTGTCTTTTGAATATGTTTATATATATGGAGTTGGTTGGTTAGATACTCGCCCACGATGGATTGTAAATTTTAAAAGCATTCTTTAAGATTTTAATTGTAAATCAAATTTTTGGATAAAACAATGATTTTAAAGCGAGTAGATCATCCGGTATGGTGACTACGGTGTTTAAATTATAATGATTGTCACTCGGGCGGCCGACTTCAGGCAGTCGTTACATCGAGCATGAGACCTCTTGGATAGAGACTTGGGCCGGGTACCCACATTTAGACTATTAGGCCAAGATTCTTCCACCGCAGGTTTAAACCACATACCCGAGAGAATATTTTTAAAGTGTTTAAATAGGATTTGGGATAAAGGTATAGGTGGATTCAGCTGCCTTAATCTGAAAGCTTGTTTGTAAAAATAAGGATTATTGCTCGATGTGTGATATTATCCACGAAGATATATGTTTTTGAAATAGGTTTTGAAGAAGTAAGTGGTTGCGTACAAACAACATGTGTTTTTGAAATCTGTTTTGAAAAAGTAGATGGTTGTGTGCAAACAACCTCTATTTTTGAAATACTCTTTTGAGAGCTGGATGTTGAAGGAGCGCTTTTCTCGATTTTGTCATTTTTGAGATTTGCTCCAAAGCTTTTAAAATTTCTGGTGTATCTGTCAAGATTGCAGCCAGTTGTTGTACTTTATCTTCCTGGGGTGTGTGTTGTGTTTGTTCTTCATTTTCTTCTTCTGGTAAAATAATAACTAGAACTTTGTTGCCTATTTGGAAGAGAGATTGTTTTGGAGGAAATTTTTTCTTGGTTATTTTTTTTTATGGCATGGTCAGGTCCTATTTTGAAGGAATTCTTTGGTTAGGAAATCTGGTATAGAGTTCGAATCTCCTTTGATATACTCAATGTCAAAGTAAAATATAGAAAATATAACTTGCCATCTAGCAAAAATCTGTTTGGATGTAATATTTTGGACATCTTTTTATAATTTTTTTTTTACATATTTGCAATCTATTCCACAATAAAAAAGGAAATCTTATCTATTGTCATGTGCATACAAAAATTTCAAAATGATTTATTAAATCAAAATTTTTTTTACGTGTTGATTGCAAATCTACAAAAGAGATTTTACAAAAAAGATGTCCAAAATATTGCATCCAAACAGATTTTTGCTAAATGACAAGCTATACTTTCTATATTTGACTTTGATATTGAGTATATCAAAAGAGATTCGAACTCTATAATAGGTTTCCTAACCAGAGAATTCCTCCAAAACAGGAGCTGACAATGCTATCAAAGAAAAATAATCAACAAAGTCTTGGGCTGATATTTTACCAGAAGAAGAAAATGAAGAACAAACACAACACACACCCCAGGAAGATAAAGTACAACAACTAAATTTGCAATCTTGTGAGATACACGAAATTTTAAGCTTTGGAACAAATCTCAAAAATGACAAAATCGGAGAAAACTCCTTGGCATCCGGCTCTCAAAGTATTTCAAAAATAAGAAATTTTGTTTTGCACACAACCATCTACTTTTTCAAGCAATTTCAAAACACATGTTTTTGTACGCAACCACTTACTTCTTCAAAACCTCTTTCAAAAACATATACATCTTCAGGACAGTTATCACACATCGATAACAATCCTTATTTTTACAAACAAAGCTTTCAAAATATTGTTGAAGTTGAACCGCACCCCAATCCTATTCAAACACTTTAAAAATGTTCTACAGTATGTGGTTTTAAACAGGACTTTTCAAAACAGAGAATATTTTGAGAATATCTTGATCAGAAGGCTTCATTTCCATTGTTGTCTAAGTTTTGTACTGCAAATATTAAAATTAAACTCTAATGATAGGTTCGAAACCTATCACAAAATTGAGAATTTCTGTAGGATTCAAATGTAGAGACGAAAAACCTAACTGCCTCTATTTTAACTATTGGGATTACCAACAAGCTTGGTATAATACATTTTATGTCCAAACAAGAAATATGAGCCACTCATGGCTTATATATTTTACAAAGTTTGATCCAAAAGACATTCCAAATTGGTTCGTGCAATGGTGGAAGAATCTTGGTCCTGTCCTTGAGATACTACCAAATCAAGCATATGAGTCGTTCCAAAAATTTTCAAATCAATTCAAAATTCAGAAGTTTAGAAAGATTCCCTTGTATTCTCATATGTTCTGTTTCTTTGTTCCTTGGATATTTTTTTGGGAAATTGATTTTCACATACAAGAAAGAAATGTACCCGGACTCATTAGAAGGTTTGATGGTGGAAAACATATAGTGCATGGAATACGATATCTTCAAGCACAATCCAAAATTGGATCCGAAAAAGATCAATGCCTTCAAACACATTATTTTTGGCCCAAAAATCTGTTGCACAGGCCCGACTAGCAAAAACCCAGACAAAAAATGACTACAAATTTATCATAGATGAAATCTTGGCGGATCTATCACCATAGAACACACAACATCGACTTGGCTAGAGTCGCCAATCACTTGAGAAGAGGATGCCATTTTTGAGAATGAAGGCAGTATGGTATATTGCCACAAATATAAAAAGAACCAAAAGGTAATGTCACACTAAAAAAAAATTTGTTTTGACATTTGCTGGAAATTATATTCTCAAAACAGATATGTTAAGGACTATGAACAACAAATCTGTTTTGCGAAGCTAGTGTACAATATCTCTTTCAAAACAGATCTACAGTTTTGACCTTTGCTGGATGTTGAAGGGGCTATGCGCAACAGATCTACTTAATATAACCTTCTTTGTGAATTTCTGTAAGTGTTAGGGGTATCAGAAATAATAGAACAACTGGCTTGATGTGTAAGACTATTTTATTTTATTTAAAATTCTTCCTCATTATTATGGTCATTAGTAGGATATTTAAATTTCATATTAAATTACCGTCCATTACATATGTTACATATATACCCGACCGCGAAAATGTGTGTGTGTGTGTGTGTGTGTGTGTGTGTGTGTGTGTGTGTGATATGTTTGATATGATTTGATTGGTACTACTCATACCACCAAGATGCATCTTCTTTTCGGAAGCTCATCCTATAAGAACTCCATTGTTAAGCGTGCTTGACTTGGGGTAATTCTAGGATGGGTGACCCTATTGGAGATTTCTCAGTGAGCACGTGAGCCAAGCGTCTTGAAAGACCCGTGGTGGTTTGTGAAGATGATCCATCAAATCTAACAGCCGACCGGTCGTCTGGGGCAGGCGTTACAAATGGGATCGGAAGCGGGCTTTCCGGGCCTTGAGAACTAAGTGCTATGCGAGCAAAGTGCGGGACACACAGTGAGGCCGTAGGAGCCACCTCACAGAATCGCATGGATGTCACGGTCTGGATGTGTTGTGGCTCAGCGAGGGGCGTGAGTATTTAGAGTGGGAGGTTGTAATACCCGACCGCAAAAATGTGTATGTGTGTGTGTGTGTGTGTGGTGTGTGATATGTTTGATAAGATTTGATTGGTACTACTCGTACACTTTGAATGCATCTTCTTTTTCGGGCTTCGTCCTATAAGAACTCCGTGTAGCGTGCTTGACACAGGGTAATTCTAGGATGGGTGACTGTGGGAGATTTCTCGGTGAGCACGTGAGTGAGGGCCAAGCGTCTTTGGAAAGGCCACGTGGTAGTTTGTAGGCGATCATCCGTCTAACAAACAGGCCGGTCTGCGCTTGGACAGTGCTCTTCACTAATCACTTTCAAAGTATTCATATATAACTTTTTGAAGCAAACTCGAGGTACTTAAACTTATATCTAGGATCAAGACAAGCTGCGATAAGCACGGATTGTTCCTAACACTAAGCATTAATCCAATCTTTATCAAATTTCACTTTCATATTGTCGACCATTTTCTTCAAAAACAAGATGCGTCACTACTTTGCGGTCTTCTTATTGTCACATACATCATAATGAATTTGTCTAAGAATGAGGAAGACATGACAAATTACAACGAGGAAAATGCTAAAGTAGACTCATAAAACAAACTTAGAAACTTGACAAATCTTTCGGCGCTTTGGCCAATCATCGTACCGAGTGCGTCTAGAGGAACATTTTGTTCTTCAAAGTTTTGAAATAAATACAATAACTAGCATCTTCCTCCTCTGACTATTGAAGCTTTTTGATATAATTATTGTTTCAAGCATCGAGCGTCGAATTCCATCGGTGTCGGCGTCAAGACAAAACCCGCTTCTTACGCTCAATTTTCTCGAGGCAACATATTACGGAAACAATTTACTCCTTTGAGGAGATGATCTCACAAATTTCATAGCACATCCCAATCTTCGAATTGAAGTAAGTCTTTCTTTCTCTTTAACAATGAGGTTAGTAATATGGTATTGCATCTAACATCTGATATTTGTATTATGACATTCTCCCATGATTACGCTTATTTCAAATGTCTATAGCTCCACTATTTGAAGATGCATTATCAACGATTCTTGTTAGAATCTTATCAAACCCCCGTTCGTTCAAACAAGTCTCAATAACCTTCACATCATTTGCATACATGACTTTCAATCAAGAAAAGTTTCAGAACTTCTTGGAGGTTCCAATATCATCAATATAATGACGAGTCAAAACCGATAACTAATATTACAGATTGAAGTCAACCATACGTAGTTAAGCGCCTCGATGCTTTTTCCAGCGTAAAGCTTTCGCTTTTCATACAATCTAAAACAATCAGCAGCAACAGTATCTCTACGAGGAAGTATAAACCTAGGCTCTAATAGTCTAACAAACTCCCTAAATCCTTCTCCTTCAACAAAATGAAATGATAACTCATCAACTATATGCATATTAGATAAAGAATCCCTAAGTTTCTGAATATCAAGGGCTTTAGTCTTTGTACCAACTATGCATTTGGATCATTCTAAACTTCCCTGCTTTATGCAATCATTAATTCGGTTGATTTTTATTTTTTATGCTTATGATGTTCTTATTCCACGGTGATGGACACCTTGTGATATGATTATTTAAAAATCAGTTCCATGTTTATTAGTATCCAATTTGCACATAAGTTTTTTTAAACAATGCAAACATCTGCTCTTTTATTCTCCAATTTTCTCAAAGTGGCCATGTGAGCTAGAATAAGTTCTATCATTCTTACTTCCGCTAGTACTAGTTAAGATTGAGTCTAACTTGTCTTATAGGAGTTCGGAAGGAGGTTATAATTAGCGGGGCGTTTAGCAGGCGTTTAGCGGGGGAATTACAACTACAGAGACATCTGTCAAGTTGACTTAAATGCTTCCAACTTCGTTGTTCGCGATTAAGTGTCCCCGATAATCCGTCGTAGTTTCCTTATTACAAATGTAGGAATGGATCTAGATGGTTCGCCCATAATACCTCTGCGAGCAATAAAATTACATTCATGTCAAGCGAACAAATATGGAGTGCAGTTGTTCCTGGAAATTCAACCGGGGAGGCTTGTGCTTTGAACGAATCTTGTTAAAAGACCGAACTTTCCCTTTGCTTTTTAATGACTCTTACCATAACAATCAGCACACACAAGGCTGCGCTTTTAGACAGCACTAACTACTAATACCGATCCAAGTAAGTCACATAATAGCGTTGTAGGCGTTCTTTATTTTGTTGGCAATCTTAGAACATCCTTTTCAACTGTTAAATTAGCTATTATAATTGAAATATCATAGACTAGTTCGTATTTATACTTAAGATTTCTTACCTAAACTAAAGTTCATTTAATTAACCAATCAATTAATAAACTAAAATTAATACAAATAATAAACATTGATAAAAAAATTAATGGCGAAATAATAACTTAAAATTAATCAAATTGAGCGATATTAATCAAAGCGAGCGATATTAATACAAATTAATAAGCGCGAGCGATTTAATACAAATTAATCAAACTGAACTGATATTAATACAAATTAATAAACTAAAATTAATAAACAAATTCGAAATAAAAACAAATTTGAAATAATAACTAAAAATAATAAACATTTGAAATAATATATTAAAATTCGGAGATTAATAACACCTTAGCAAGGGACTTGAGTGTTTGAATCGTGATAGGGGTTGAGAGACTTCATGGATCGTGATCAGCGATAGGGGAGAATGGTTTAGGGGTTTTCTTGTGTGATGAAGAATTTGAAGGGCTTCTTGAATCGAAATAGGGGAGAATGGTTTAGGCGGGGATTATGAAATAGGTGATGGGCGGTGGGCTAGGATTGTTTTATACTTTTATTTTAAAAAAATCTTGAACCGGACGGACCGGTTAAAATCTAGGTCGTCAGGGCCGAATACTTGGGATTAGGTTCATTCAAAAATATAGGTTAAAACCCGGTCGGTCAGTAGATTTTTATCCGAAAATCGGCCCGGACCGGACCGGATTTAACAATCGGATTTTATCCAGAGGTCAACCCAGCCCTAGGTTATAGAATACTTGACATATTGCCAGTTATCTATAATAGGGGTAAAACATATAACAAAATAAATATCAAAAGTGATAAGGATAGATAATATACCTAATAGTAAGCACTTACTATAGAGACGATCGTACTGATAACGTGTTAAAAGCAGGATATCTAACCAAACAAAATTGACACAAATAGCAATTGCTAATATGATTACTGGAAAGTTTTGATTATCATACAATGAAGAAATGGGGATATTTATAGTATAAAATTTACCAAGAAAACACTATTTAATTCCTGATTACTAACAATATTCAGCGTTGTAAATTTAAGTTATTAGTTCGCATTTATAGCAGATAATTATATTTGACTTTTTATACCCTCTATCAAAATTCACCAAACTCGCGCGGTTAGATATCCCATTTCAAAGCTTGTCCAACTAATAATCATTGCACTTTGAATTTTATGCATCAGACAGCAAGGATTCTTTCATTTGTACTTCAAATGGAATTAAGTTAGCAGACAGACTTAACTTTTGCACAACAACCCAAATTCCTTTCAATTTTCTCTATTAGTCTATTACTGCATCTTTTTCCAAACTCTTAATTTGCTCAATTCCATTATTTCACAATACGTGATATTTTTGGAGGGAAATAGTGGAGATATGGTGGGCTAATTAATCAAATAAATATTTATTTATTTTATATATTGTATTTTCCTCAATCCTTCTAGGATTTGGAGGGGTGAGAATTTGAGAAAGGAGGCATAATGGGATGTATTAGTGGTAATAAATATTCTTAGGGAAAAGACTTAATTATGTTTCCAAATAAAGATAATTATTAAATTCTTCCTAATACTCCCTCATCCTATCCAAAACAAACAAATTAATATGTAATTTTTATGATATATATAGATTCTAAATTTTTATGTTCTAGTGTAAATTTCTATGATGTAATTTTTTCAATTTTGGACATGTAATTTTATTGATATATATTGATTGATTTATTATATTTTTATAGGTTTTTGTATATTTATTTTTGGAATTATAAAGAAATAAATGGAGAATTATTAAAATATAAAAATTATACAATTCTTCATTTTTTTTATTTTCAACGGAGCACTTGTTAATGTGTTATGGAAGTTATATGCTTCAATAGCACTTCTACAAGCGCTATACAAATGATGCACTATTTAAGTATCTATTCTTAAATAGCGCTTTTGAAGCGCTATCTAAATCACCATAACGGTAGCTTAGATAGCGCTTAAAAGCGAGCGCTATACAAGCCTTAATCTGTACTAGTAAGTTTAGGTACCAAAATAAATTTTTCTTTTAGTTTAGGTGCCAAAAGATACTATCCACGTGCCAACTTGAAAGGTTGAAATGTATAGGTGACTATTTGAAAGGTTCTCAATAGGTTAGGTGCCTAGATGAAATTTAGCCTTTACATTGAGTCAGACTAAAGATATACTGAAACAGTAAAAAAAATGTGAAATGACTATTTTACTCTTAAAAAAAACTTCCTCAAACACTACACTTATAATTAGGGGGGTTAGAATAGTAATTCCATAGCTTTTTTTGGTTACTCTTTAGGTGTGTGAATTTAGCACACGTAGCCTCATTAGTTCCCACTGGGCGAGAGGGCTGCTAAAATCACATCCAAATAGTAAAAAAATAGGTGTGAAATTACTATTTTAGCCCCCCGTCTCCAATTTGTATGTAGTGTTTGAGGAAGTTTCGCTTAGGGGCAAAATGATAATTTCACATACTTTTAACACTGTTTCAATGTGCTTAGACCACCCACAATAATCAACAATTGAGGGTGAAATATGTAGATATTTAGCTACACCCGATTAACAATTGGTATAAATATTTGATGTAAGCGGTGTTAGGACTTTTGGAAATGTCTCGACAATTATGGAAAAGTGTACTTTTATTTTTATCTTTATGACAACCTTTTTATTTTGAATTCTACTATTTTGTTTATTTGTTTTTGGTTAATAATATGACAGATATTAAAATAAAAATTTATCAATATTTTTTATTTTAAAATTTACAAAATAAAGTTTAGTTTTACTATTTTATTTGGATAATAAAAATAAGTAAAAAATATTGATGATATATATGATGGGGTATATGATGCCAACAATATTAAGATTAGATTTGTTTCCTGACAATCATTTTAAATACAAATTGAGTTCGAAGCTGTTCTCTTTTCTCCATGATTACTAAATGACAAATTCTTTTTAAGAATCCAAATGCTCCCAATGTATTTTCCTGGCGGCGCATTGAACTCTTGCGCATGCAACATTTATCCATTACCATCTCCAACATATTGGGTCAATGAATCGTACTGATCAAACAAACGAACAAGTTCAATTTTAACTACTTGAGTCATTTCTTCGCTACTTCTATCCTCGTACACTTGTTTCAAACAATAGCTAATCAATTTTACATTTGTTTAACTCGATGTGGCCACCGTTGATGTTCTCATTCCGCTTCCTCATGAAGCATATGTTGTCCCTTGATGATTACATTTTGCCGCGCCAATGGATTTACACCGGGTATTCTTGTAAAATGGTCAAAGCGTTGAAGACTTTCTATTATTTGTATGGCGGACTCCGTCGTTTTCTTCGGCGGTTGAAGTATCTTTTGCATCGAATCTTTATAAATGACACTTTTCTTTCTTAGCTGGTGTGTTTTCAAGCCCCGGAGGACTTTCTTTTTTTGTTGTTGGAGCTATTTTGGTAGGTTTCATGGTGTTTGTGATGATATTACCGGTTTCAATTGAAGAATTGTTACAATTTGAACTTTGTATCAAATCTAGTGAAACACGGAAGGATTGATTTGATCTAAATGGATATAATTTCTAGTAAGGATTCTGATGTAAGGATTCATGTTAATCTTTTGTGGATTGGATATTATAGCGGGTGGAGTATTTTAACGCGAATTCGAAACTTTCAATTTTCGCTTCTTTCTTAATTCATGTAATTTAGTGAAGGATATGTGTTATCGTTTTAATGACTTCTAAGAAAGAATAGAGAAATGGGGATGAAAGCAAATTTGGTAATGAATGAGATTAAGGAATGAGGACTCTGGAGTATCTTATTTGTTCTTGACCTATAGGCTAAAGTTACGTAAAAAAGTCAGTCGTTACTAAAGTGAATCGACACTACTTTAAATGGGCCATAGACAACGATACAAATATGTTTTATTAGAAATTATGATCCAATCTAAGTATTAATATATTATAAATAATTAGTATTTTTTTAAAATAAATAATAAAATTAAAAATAAATGATATATAAAGGATCGGTGCGATTCGGTTTGGTGCCATTCGGTTTAGGGTAAAACCGCAAACCACAAAATTATTTCGATTTTCAAATTATTCAAACCTCGTCGGTTTCAATTTCAAAAAATCGAACGGTCTATTCAAATCGATACGATTCAGTTTTTTTTCGATATGACCATCCCTATATGTTGGTGATGTGACGAAAAGAGAAAATTGAATTATTGTATGAAATATTTATTGTTGTAGATGTAAAAGTTATTAGAGATATTTGATGATATGTAAAGGGAATAATATGATGTGGTAAAAAGTATTTGTATTTTGAAATATTTATTATTGTGGATGGTCAAAAAATGGGGGAAGTCCCAATTCATCTCTTTAATTTGGTCGATTCTCTTAACAAATTTAAGCCTGAAGTATCCATCATTCGGTCTACAAGTGAAAGCATTAAATCTGCAGCAAGTCCTCTAATAGATGCAATACCCGAACTTGATAAGCTACATGCCCAAATACTCCTGCGCTGTTAATGAGCCGGATCCGGAAACCATCCGAGATCCGGTCCGTTAGATCCGGCCCATTAATCCATCGACTAAATAATGGTCGGTCAGTTTTTTATTAATCCGATAGGATCCGGACCGTTAGATCCGCCAATTACCCGCTAATAAATATTATATGTCATTTTTGTAGCTATACCAAACAGAGCATAAGGATTTGGTATAAAAACTAAAACCTAAACCTAAACTCATAACATGAGCCTCCTCATCTATTCATCTCTTATTCTCTAGTCTTCTGATTACGATTAACTTCTCCCAATCATATTTCTTAGAAAGCAGGCGAAAGGTGTCATGCAAACTTAAACGCCCAGCCAAAGGTTTCTGTCGGTTAGGTGTCGGTATATGACCGCTGTCGGCGACACTAATTTCATACCGGCGCGAGGCAGAGACTACGTGAGATATTGCGAGCCCGTTTGGGTTGGTACACCCGGCCAATACGACCGACGCCCATCAAATATTTTAATTTCTTTTTTGATTTATTTATTACGACACCTTAACGACACTTTATTTAATTAATTTTATTTTTTATTTATTTTATTAAATAGCCTCTGAAATGGCTTTATTTAATTGATGTTATTTGTACCGGCCTTCTTGGCCTTGTAATTTATAAAATGCCGAAACCAATATTTTGAAGATCGACGCAAAGCGAACCACGCGTATATTCACTTGAAGCCGGCAGCTACGATAGCGGGCCGGCGACATCTGGTAAATTTTGAAAAAAAATTATGCGGCACGGATCTTTGCGGCATTTGCGGCTTAAGGTACGAAAGTCCAAAATATTCAAAAAGAGGGCAACGACATACAAAAACATCAAAAACAATATAAATATCAACAAAATATCATGACAGCATAAGCATCAAACAAAAATAATAACACAAAATACTATACAAAAACATGAACAACAATATAAACATCGAAACAAAAATAATAACACTGAAACAATATCAAAATCATCAACATAAACATCAAAGTACTTTTCTCTTTGGATAATTTTTCCTAATAAAAGCAATGTAACAACATTATTATGAATGAAATTAAATAGACAAAAATGAAATGTAATAAAATTAAACAAAATAATTAGATAGATATAAAAATGTAACAAAATAATTACCTCAAACAATTTTTCCTACTAAATGAAACAATATAAGAAGGTTAGTAGATAATAAATAATGAATATCAAACAAAATAATTACCTCGAATCATTTCCTACAAAAGAAAGAAACAATATAAGAAAGTTAGTAGCCATTATTATAAAATTAAACAAAATAATAAGTAAATTATAATTGAGGTTGAAATTGTGAAAATTAAAATGTAAAAAATATAGTGATTATGTGATTAGAAGTGTTTATATAGTGGAAGGGAATGAGATCTGAAATTTTAGAATGGCAGAGCCTTAGGCGGAACACCGGCCCATATAAAATATTTTGAAATTCCGCACTTTATTTTTAGCGGGAATCTGTAAATTTTGGGGACCGACACTATACGAGCAGTTTGACTAATGTAAGCCTGAGACGACGATCCGACACACAACAAACACCGTTCATACGTATAAATGCGCGATTGATTATTTTATCCTCGAGCACGTTGATAGCCTAATAATACCAAGGAGCAAAACAACGTACTACTTAGCACCATTATCATATATTTGTTCTAAACACAAACACTTATGAAAACCATACAAAGAATCCCGAAAACAAATAGTATTTCTTCAAAATTTTGCAACTCAAATTGAAATGAAATATTGAGAAGTTTTACTAATATCGATTATTACAACTTGAAAATAAAAACATTGGATCCTAATTCTCTTTCCGAGGCTTCGCCTCGCTAGTATTGTTCAGAAATAGCCTTCACTTTGAGTCATCGTTATCACACAGGGTAGTCAGCAGCGTCTTGTGAAGCATCGTACTCGTCGTGACCGAATAAATCTTCGATAACAAGTGGAATATCCGCTGCATAGCGATGTCAACATCGTTGATGGATCGAGAAGAAGCAGGCGGGATTTGTTGTTGCTCCTCTTGAAGGATATCTTCATTATTTAAAGACCGCATCAACATTTTGCATATGAGTCCAATCGACTAGGCTTCGCGTTAAATGCCATTCACGCTGTATTTATGCTCTACACTGTTGAGATGTAGCGAATAGTATCTTATTGTGCTGTGATGCTAGGATAAAGGGAGTCGTCATAGAGGCTATTTCTTGTGTTTTGATTTGAACCGTTAGTTCCTCGGATGTATTTGCGTCCACTACTTTGTGTCAGGCAATAACAACTTTGAAGGTACAACTTTATCAAGTAGTAGTAAAATGCGACAATTCCAAAATCTCTTCTATGACCCCATAATAATCCAACATGGTCATCGTTATCGTATGAGACAACACATACTGAAAGCTATTGCCAAGTGCTCTTTGTTGATCATACCCCAATGTCAAAGATAGTACCCATTGGCGTAATAACCCTTGTACCATTTAATTTGATGGTCGGTCTTCAGTGTCTGTGAGGTGTGCAAGCGTCTCCATATTCTTCCGTGCTTAGTTTGTGAAACCATTTGCGAAATTTAAACCCCACGTCGTGATTTATTTGTTCTCCGTGAATGAAATTGCGACTCTTCCAATCGAATCATGGTACATCACAGGATATAAGTTATTTGTTTGGTTAACTATTACTATTAACATACAAATTCATTTTTATTGAACATTAAATATACACTTATTGAATGTATTCCTGTACTTCGGGTGTGTTGCACAAAATACTCGTATCTTGTTGTCGTGTATTGTTCGCGGGTCATAAAATGTCGATGTTTAACTGAGCGTGCCTCGGCTTGGAGTAGCGAAACAACGGCAAAAGTAGATGCATCTTCGATTCATTTGGTACATCGTGCCTCCCGGGGCGATTTAAAGTCGGGTTCAATTCCTTCCTCGAAGTACATTGAGCGAAGTTTGAAACACTCTTTGACTAAATAAACTCGCGCTAGTGACCTTGACCACACTTTGTCTTACCATTTTCTTGATCCCCAAGAATCTACAAACATGTAGAAGGTTAGTTAAATAATTAGATAGATAAACCAGCAATCAACATATATTAATAAAGTTAAATACTTACAACTCAACTGGTACATCCATACATCTTTATGGACACTCCATTCTGGCTTCCTCAAGGCAAATGTATTGGTAGGTGCTCCATCGCGTCAAAGAATCTTTGGTGGAATATTGTCTCCATCTTGCAAATTATCTCAACAATATGCGTGCGAGGCTCTAAAATCTGTCGCGTTAAGAGTTGTTGCTGAAATGTCGCGAAAAACACCACTACATTACGGTTTCCAGTATCTTGCTCGGGCGATGCACGTAGCGAAGTCCTGAGGAAGTAATTTCTGCACAATAATATGCACATCGTGACTTTTGATCCGCTGAAAGTTCACATTTGAGCACATCTCGAAATGTTTGAAGTATATCCATCAAGTAATTTGAGCGTGCTAACCAACTCCTAAACTCTTTCATTTGTGTTGTGGTTGGTATACAACTGGTTTCTCTTTCCCCTCCCACGAATCTCGCTACATATGCAATTGGGAATTCGTGAACAACGAGGATTTCAAGGTCAATCCTTGCAGTTCGTTATCTTTACCGTTTTTCTGGAACATCGCTACGATTGTGTAATAGGTTACCGCCGTTGTTAACCTGCCTTCATGTGAAGTCGATGTTGTGTCTAATCTTGTTTGTAGACGTAACTCAAATTCGAGAATATAACTACCTTTGCACGATTTGACATTATATCTGCGGTTACATGTTCCGCGTATGCATACCTTGGCACCGTCGGGATTCAGTAAAAAGATGGAATTGCATCTCGGATCCGATTAAGTAAGCTCTGCCCGCGGCGACAAGTTTTCCGCGACAAAGTATGCATCTAAGCGGATGTCGACGGGAAGAAAGGGCCGGTGACAATCAAATCATGAAAATTTCCGACCCTCTCGTGGTCGAAAAGCTTTAGTATGCTCCATGCAATCACAAATGACTAATCGTATATTGCTCGACGAGGATAACATGCCGTATGCGGGGAAAATCACTGTCGTCAGCATCAAAGCAACGCATGTTGAAATTACGCTCCACTAGGCGCGCCGAATGTCTCGACACCGGTATGCCTTGACTCCTTCAACAAAATAACCAGAATTCGAAGAAAAATATCTATATCTGCTCACGGATTTTTAGGTGCAGGTATAATCGGGGATAAAACGAATATAGGCTGCTCATGCCTGATCCGGTGTCAAAATTGTACACCACAGATAATAAATGGTGTGGGAATATTGGCGTCCAAACTTACCAAAAGGTGCAAACCATGCGTACCTGGCCCGGTGAGAGCAGGTTCTCGACTACGCTCAAAATGCGGATATGTTGCATCAAAATGTTTCCTGTGCTCCACATCCAGGGGTGCGTCATCCACAAATCATGCATGCGGATCCACGATGGTGCCATGTAAGTATCTGTTTGTCTTTCTTGACATATACAATCGTTGTAGTCGAAATAATATATATCGAAACCTTTCTTCTGTCGGCTACGTTGTTCTCAATTCTTTCTCGTACTGCTTTCTCCTGAAAGCGACATGCCTCCAACTCTTGCGTCCTGCTGTAAACCAACATACAATTATTCACACCACTTGTGAATTTTTTGTTTAGGCAAGAATAAAGGACTCAATAATTTTTTTGTCTAAAATAGGAAATCATTTGGAATGTTCTCTCTCGTTAGAGACGGCCTTCGCTTGATTAAAGAAATCTACCTTTGAAATATTGTTGGCGTGTTGTGATTAGGACTTAAGATAACCAAGCGTGTTGTCGTTATTAACTTTGTAAATTCGGTGCAACCGTCCAACGGCAATTTGGTTTACGGCCTCAATCAAGTCATAGTATGTTCATTTGTTGTATTTGGATCTTCTCTAATCCCGTCATGTTCTTCATTAGTATACCCCCAAATTCAAATTGTGTGTCCCCATGACGTAAGTTTAAACCATCTTCAACCATATGCATATATCGGTTCCCCTCAAATCCAACACTAGAAGATGTTTCTGCTACATCGTAAACATTGTGAGGAACATGATAATCTTCGCCGTGGTACTCCCAGATGTAATATCTTTCCTGACCATTAGACATCAAATGCGTCTGTTGGCTAATGTCATGCAACTTTGCCGTTTTGCACCTCCCGTACGGACATCTTGTAATTACACTTGATCCTACCGACAGTATGGTTTTCACGCAGCTTCCACGAAAACTTCCTTTCTAAACCTTAATAGATATCTGAGGATTCCATGCATCCGGACCCATGTGATTATATACATCAGAGAGCGATCTTGAGACATTTCCTAAATCTATTGAAATTAGACATAATTAATTGGACATAAATAATTGTTGTAGTTAAACCCTAGATTTGGAATAAAAGCAGGTAAATGAAAAAAAATACTTGGACATAATTGCACATAATTGAACATAAATAATTGTTGTAGTTAAACCCTAGATTTGGAATATAAATAGTTTAAACGAAAAAAAATAAATTCTTGGACATAATTGCACATAATTGAATATAATTGAACATAAAAATATCAAAAGCATTACCTAGGATTCGGAGTTGATAGAGGATGGTAGGGTGGGAGAATTTTTATTGGTTGTAATCGTCTGAGGTTTGACTTGATATATTAGAGCCGACATCGGTCGGGTGTCGGTCCTAACCTACCGACTACCCAAACTGACTGAACCCTCGATACTCGTTTTTCTTATTTTTTATATTAATCTGATATTCAGCATTATAATAAATATACTTTTATTCCAAATTAGTTATATGGTAAGTAATATATATATTATAAATATAAAATATTCAAGTCGATAATAGTATGGTATATGATGTGTCTGAAATAAAAAAATTAAAATTTATCTTTCATTATCACGATCATGTACAGAATCTTCTGAATATTTTTATTATAATTTTAATAATATATCTAATGATTATTGTACATAATAATTAATTAGATCATAAACTACATTAAAATGAAAAAATGGTTTTTATTATTTAAGACCTTTGCAATGCTAGACCCTCCAAAACCTCACGACCTTGTGAGCCACGATCCCAGTCTGACCTGGCCTTAACCGACCTTTATACCGACACGACCGACACGATTTTTTGCGAGAATCGGATGACAAAACATCATTTGTTTTTATCTGACCTATAAACACAAATCAAACCATAAACAAAAATCCAAACTATAAACACAAATCATTTCAAATCAAGCTATAAAAAACACAAGCATAGCATTCGAGCTATAAGCACAAATCATTCAGTAAAATAATATATCCATGAAACACAATCAAATTTATAACTATTCAAATGTAAACATAAAATATCCATAATAAAAAAGTATTCAAATATCCATACAAAACATCCCAATGCTGCAGGGAAATTTTGCGGGGCTCGCTAGTGTTGGGGGGGGGGGGGGGGGGGGGGGGGGGAGCTCAGCAATAGAGTGCGGGTGGAAATTTGGAGTGGTGGGATAGAGGAAGATGAAGTCTTTGCAACTCTTGAATTAAGTAGGCTGGAATTTCGAGGATGGGAGGTGAATGGGCCTTGAACAATCCTGCGTGAGTCCCTACTGGGAGCCGGGCCGGAGGACAAAATGCGGCCATGTGCTGACTCTAAACTAACCACAGGTAGCGTTAAGTTGGGCCTTTGATTCTTGAGGCCCAGCGATCGCCTCGTTCGGCCGGAAGCCTCAGCGTCTTGTTCTACGCCTCGGATTCATTGCATCCTCGAGGGGCGGAGGCGTTCCGATGGACCAGCGTCCGTGACATACCATTGCGGGGTATAGCGGCTCAGCATCGGCATTTCTCGATCTTGACACCATGGTGATGCATCGCTGTCCCGGAGCTAATGGATCAGAAATGCAAACTTCCCTTAACTACTCGTGGAACAAGACCGCGTACTCATCCTGCAAGTTATAGAAACATAAGAATGAAATATAAATAACATTATAAAAAATAACGTTTAAATTTAATGTATAAAAAATTTAAACTTACAAGCGAGTCTCATTTCAGTTTAAAATTCTCATTAAATTAAATCTGGGTAGCCTTGTCACTTATTTCTTGTTTGAATCAAGGCGAATATTCAACGACGAAGGGCTGGCTTCGGTCCTCGACACGAAGCCTTGGTAAATACATAGTTAATAGCAAAAATGACAAAATTAAAATTTAGCCAGTAAAATTCAGGCTTGCACCATAGATGTTATACTTCCCGAGGAGAATGCCGAGAAGGAGCTCAGTGAGGCCTGGCAGGAGTCATATGGTTTAGCCGGTTCTTTTGGGAGATCGGGCCGGCGGTCATCCGACACTAGTACGACATCACTTACGAAGCAATGGTCTGGATCCCGAGTTGGTGCGAGTCCCCGAGGAGAAGGGCGGATCGTCTACCCTCGCTTGGTATGTAACTTCCACTTCGTAAGAAGATCTCGCCGCCTCTTCTTGTTGAAGCCTCCCAATTGCAGCATCACGTACTCTCTGAATCATATCGATCACGAAATAAATGCAATATTAAGTTGAATTCTATTTACAATTAAGAAAATCACAGCACACATATTAAATACTTTAAGCATTCCATATACCGTCCTTGCGCTTTGATCCACGTCTTGCCATTATTACGGATCTTCCACCCGGTTCCTTATTTCAGACTTCCCGAAAGAACTGCTTTTCACCCTGCCCAACCAGGCACAACATAAACAAAAGCAGATTTCATTAGATACAATGAAAAATATAAATATTAATAAAGACAAACTCAATAAATAAAATGCACTTACGCTCCTCGAAAGCATGTTGGCAGCTATCCTCTGGCCCGGCCGAGATGACGTGGGCTGCTCGGGTCAGCGTACCGACCGTGCTTCGGGACTGTTGTAAGGTGTGCGTCCTTTCGACCCGACTCGTCGATTGTATCTACCGAGGTAAATCGGCGTCGGCGGCAGCGAGTCTTACGACTATCGTGCGTAGGCGTGCTCGCGGAGATACGCTGGGTGTCGGCGTCTGGCGGATCATGGGCAACGTCTTCGCGGTATGTCTGGGGTCAGTAGAGTCTTATATGTGAGCATGGGCCCGATGGTGGCTCGATCACAAGGTCCCGGATAATTTGCACCACAGGCTGCTTCGTGACCCAGTCCACTCTCTTGCTGTTGCTCGTCGTAACCTTAGCCGACTTCCTGCTACACCCTGCGAGGCCATAAAATGCTTTCAAAATTCAAATTCTATCAAATTAAAACAATATCATTGAATCAGACAATTGAATCAAATCAGATCGATCCAATTCAAGCAACATTTCGATCTAATTCAAACAACATTCAAAACTAATCAAATTCAATTCAAATCAATTCGGTCTAAATCAAACTCAAATTTAATATAATTCAAACTCAATCCAATTCAATTCATCAACAACAATTCAATTGCAATTCAATCAATTAAACACAAATTAAACCAAATAAATCAATTTCCCAATTCAATCAACTAATTAAACAATTTAAAATAGATTAAACTTATAACTATACAAATTAACAAATTAAACGAATAAATCCAAAATAATAATTAATTAAACAATTAAATTTTAATTAATACTAAATTAAGCAATTATAATTAAAAACAATAAGCAATTAAAAAATTAGATCATAAACATAATAACAAACAATTACTTATACAAGTAATTATAAAAACAAAAATTAAAAACATTAAGCGAAAAAAGCGAATAAAAACAAAAAAGCAAAACCGCCTTTTACGGTGGAGTGCGGTGAGGTCGGCCGGTGGGGTGGTGGCGGTGGTGGGGTCGATGGCGTCGTTAACGCGTCGGGGGGGTGGGGCCGGGGTGGGGATCGATGCGGTTTGGGGGGGCGTGATGTGGAAAAAAAAATATTTTTTAATATATAGAAACGTAAGCGTCGGTGTGGTGTCGGTGATAATTAATTTTGATTTTTTTTAAAATTAAGAAAGGTCAAAATATTGCTTGTTTCTAAAAACTCAAATAAAAAAAACGGTAGCTTTAAAACCGACACCGAACCGACCTTATACCGACGCGTTTCACCCCAAGCCTTGTAGAGTACGTTTTCTAGTAGTGTTATGGTTTCGATTTCGGTTCCCATAACAAGGTGAAGGCCGTGATGATTTCTATGAATCTGAGCCTCAACTATTTTATATAATTTTGATTCAATTCGATTTCAACCAATTTCGGTTAAATTTTAGGTTTGGATTATAATTCGATTAAATCTACTTTGATGGCATTGATGAACTTGAGCCTTGTTTGTGGTAATTATGTGCTTTGTTTATTCAAATTTGGTTTTTAGATTCGGATCAATATGTATGTTGAAGGCAATGATGATTTCTTGATGAATTTGAGCCTCAATTGTTATATTTAATTTGAATTTAGGCTCAATTGATGAGTTCTTGAATTCATTTTCAAATTATTTTAGGTATTGATTTCTAAAGTCATACATATTGTACGTGTTGGTCTCTGATGGTTTTTTATTGAGAATGGATTTTGGTTTTGATTGGAGCTTAGGAGCCGGTCCGGACCGTATCATCGAGTTTACTATCGGACGGTTCGGTCCAAAATATCCGATAGTGGTTTCGGACCGGTCCGGTTAGAACCGGTATATTACCGGTCAGGTCACGGAATCATAGCTATATCGGTCGAACACTTTGAGTAACAGCAAATACTCCTATGGAAAGTACACAACTTGAAAACAACCCGAAAGTACTACTACGGAAAAATCAATCTGTCGCTATTATTCAAGATTTCAAAAAACCGTAAAGTACACACATACCTGCCATTTTGTGATTATGTAGACCTCTGTTAACTTCGGCATTGGTCTCTTGTGTCTCCACTGTCACAATTGGCATATCACTAACAGAGTTGGATCGTAATAGTATCAACGCCTATAGATGTTTGTTGAATCGTAGCCATAGGTAATGATTCTCAAGAAGTTCATTTAACTTCCAACTTAGACTTTTTTAAGCAATATTGAAATTAATCCAACAAAATAGGGCTTATTTCTACAATATATCATAATAGCGAGTGTACAATAGCAAAGTTGATGAATATCCGAACCATTTACTCGGTTGAATTGTACAATGCCACAACTTACTAGTTACTACTGATTGGTTTTAATGCAGGGATTCACGGCATCTATGTGTTCTTCACCGTTATATGTTTATCCCACATAGTAAAAGCCTTATCAATTGCTTTTAATTGCGTTATGCAAATGGTTATTGTTGGAATTGAAAGGCGCAATTTGAGACGGTTTTGGAGCACCACAATTATTTCACAATTTGAGTCTAAGGTAGGATATATCTCTTAGCTGGTAGGTTTTATTTTTTAAGCGGGTTTGAAGACTTGGAGGCAGAAAGGCGTAGTGCTTCTGCTTAGGTTTTATTAGCCTATAAATATAGGATGATTTCGCAGAGTTTATTTATCGCACAAATACATAGAATAGAAGCGTAATCGTCACCAGAATAATATTGGAGTCTTTTAATATTATTGAAACGTAGTTTTTGTTGAAGAGCTTAGAGTTGTCTTTGTTCTTGATAGGCTTTGTGGTTGAGATTTTCGGTGTATAAGAAAATCACTGACATAGATTATAATGGTAGAGGCGTGTAACGTCTTACGGTTTTATTATTAGTGGATTACGGCAGCAGGGGCGTGCCTTTCACGTTGAGAGGGAGCACGTATAAAAAATTTTGTGTACGTTTATTTACAGCCCAAATTTACGTAGTTTTTATTGATTGTAGAAGTCAGGAAGGGACTTTAGAGTCTTAAATCCTGCTGGTGTGGTATCGGAGAACACAGTCGTAGCTTGGTTGTGAGTTTAGAATCAATGGGTGACGAAGGGTGTGACATGCTGTAGAGAAATTCAATGGAATCAGATTTTCACATTGGAAGATGTGTATGGAAGATTATATGTGGAAGAAATTTGAATAATCCCGGTAGGGGGCTTTTGAGAAGATGGATGAGAATGATTGGATGGAATTGAATGACAGTGCTTGGGTGTGTCGGACACTTGTTTGTCCCGAGGCGTAGTTGCTAACGTTACAAGGCCACCGCAGGGGCGATGAAGGCTTTTATCACGATCGTATGAAAGCAGCCCTGTGAAATAATAAGATGCTTATATGAAAAAGCATTTCGCCTTAAGATGTCGAAAAATTACCGCCATGAGACACGCTAATGATTTATTAGCATTATTATTAATCAATGTCGACGGTAGATGTTAATGTTGATGATGAGATCTGAGGCACGATTTGTTGGCCCCGTTGCGCGAAAGTTGGGAGCGATGAGGGAAGCGGCGGTTGAAGCCAGTGCGTAGGTACTAACAGGTTGAACTTAAGGTGGTTTGTAGGCGTATCGCATGCAGTGCGTAAGGCAAATGTAAGTGAATGTGCTAAGGGTTACTAGGTAAGTGTAGGAAGAGGAAGAGCGGGAGGCAGAGGTTTTGGAAATAGTGGGAGATCGCGAGGTAAGAGGTAGAAATAATTAGATGTATTCTTTGGGGTTGTGTGAGCCGGAGTCACATGAAGAGCCTTTGCAAAGCTAACGGTGATGCTCGTATTCGTGTTGGCGATTGATACGGCGCTTTGGTTTTTATACGTGAATGCTTAGTTGATTCTGGATAGTAGATTACGGAGCTTCTTTTCATACTTAAGCATGACGGAGATGTAATGGCGGTGAATTATGTTTCTGGGAGTATAGTCTTGTTCATCTTTCTTTGATGGTGAAACGAGTTGGATGTAATAGAGTATGGGAGATGTGAATTTGAAGTTGTCGAATGGTTCTTTACGAAATTGACAAATGTGAGGTATGTTCGAAATTAGGGAATAGTTTTAATTTAAATTCGTCCATTTGGATGGTGATGGTTGTCGAACTACTTTCGAAGATAGTAGCGGAAGGTTGTTCGGGGGCTTGATGGTAATAGCGAGGCGAGTCGGTACTACATGCTTGGTAGCGGTTCTCGAAGAGGTTGAAGAGAGGATGCAGGTGCGAGAGAAAAGCATGTGAGATTCGACATGGGAGTTTCTCTGAAGATAGAAAGGATTGTCGTTGGTGAAATTACATTGCAGATGTGTTGAGAGGTTACCGGGAGATTAGAGGCTGTGCAAATGAAGATCGTGAAGGTGGAAAGATACCCCAGCGGCGAATGTAATACTTCGTTTGGTGATGAGGATCAATTTGTGAAGAACTCTGGGGAAGGATACAGCAGGATTTAGTGTTGCATGAAAGAATCATCTGATTAGCGGCGTGTTTGAAATCGCGGTGAGAGGTATTACAGCCACTCACGATTAACTATGTGAAAAGATGTTACGTCAAGCATCGAGGTCAATGAATTAGATCAAGGGAAGTCGTCGGCGTGGAATGGGAAGGTAGAAGAGAGAGAAGTGCATTGATGACGATCAGCTTGGAGGTTTTTCGAGTGCAGGTTGAAGATCGTGAAGATCGAGAAAGCCAGCGGAAGCGTAGTGATTATGCGAATAGAGGGGAAAGAATCGGCGGGGTAAGTAATATTCCTGGGTCTGCTTGGTAGTCGAGTTGGTGTAATTCGAGGGGATGTTACTGGGATTGGAAAGATTGGGATCGGCTTCAGTGGGAGTTAAATGGATGATGAACTCGGGAAGGTAGCTGAGAATGGTCTTTGAAGACGGTGATCCAGAAATTTGTGGAGATTGTTGGAATTGAAGGCTGGTGAGGCAGGTTTGGGTACCACAATTATTTCACAATTTGAGTCTAAGCTTGGATATATCTCTTAACCTTGGTAAGGTTTATTTTTAAGAGCGGTTTGAAGTCTTGGAGCCCAAGAAAAGACGTAGTCTTCTTAGGTTTTTATTAGCTTTATAAATATAGGATAATTTCGTGAGTTTTATTTATCAGCATGAAATAGAATAGGCGTAATAAATGCAGAATAATATTAGGTGTATTATTGAAAAACATGGTTTTTTATTCTTGAAGAAGCTTAGAGTTTATCTTTGTTTAGCGATAGGCACCTGGTTGAGATTTTGATTGTATAAGAAAATCTTCAACATAGATTATAAATTTAGTGGTAAGGCACATGTGATCTTACGGTTTATTAATTGGATTACTACTTGACAATGACAGGGACGTCGCTTCGCGTTGAGGGGAGCGTATAAAATTTTGTAATACGTTTATTTCGTGGCTTAAATTTACGTAGTTTTTATTGATTCTTGAAGCTAGAAAGGGATTTAGAGTGCTTAAATCACCTTGATTATTGCGTGGGAAGCGACTAGTTGTTTTATATTCCCTCTCTTCTTAAAAAAATTATCCATTTTAAACTTTTCAATAGTTATCTTTTTTAAATTTTGATCTTAGATATTTTGTTTGTATTATATAATCTTGATGAGAAAAATATTACGATAAAAAATATATTCAGAGTGCTTTCATTATCTCCGTATTTTTTTTGTCAAATATTATACAGCGAGAAGCAAATATATTTATAAGGTCGAAAGTTTAAAAATTATAGCTATCGAAAAAGTCAATGCTTAATCTTTAGGAGCGGATGGAGTGTTACTAATTTTGTATGGCTTGTTTTTTGTAATAAATGTTAGAAGCTATACTGTAATCCCTTAAGCCAAGGCAAAAAGTAGTGGTTGGTTATTATCGAAGGCAATAATATAATGAACCCTTCAAAATGGATAAAAGATGGTCATTGCATGCCAATTGCTACTCTTACTTTTTCTAATTTGGGTATAACTATTCTTACCAACATATTGAGTACTATAAATACATACAAAAAAATATTTTTGTATCCATAAAGTACTTTCTTGAACAAAAGTAAGGTAGCATAGAAAATTTGAAGGATTGTCACATTTCATAATAACAGGTCATCTAGAATAGGAGTACTGAATGGTAGCTTGACGATCCCCAACGCTAACATGATGGCAAATATCCATATCGGCAAAATCCATTGGAATACAAACAAAAGGATTTTCTTCCCTGTGAACAACATGAATAATTATACTCCGTATCATGTTATTTATGTATGCCATTAAAATATTGATCCAAAGCAAATTATAGAAAGAACAACAAATATTAATGAAAACAAAAACATAACCATTGAGATGGAAATTTAAAAGATAATGGTATATCTACGGAAAATTATGCGTTACTCATACTAAATTACTATACTCTCCATCCTATAAAAATTTAACAGATTTTTTGACCTTGCTACTTTTAAATATTTTTCCATGTAAAACATAATATTTTATAATTAATTTTCATTTTCTCTATTTTCATTCATTTCAATAAGAACTAATCCCTCAATTTTTTTTAGTTGTCGTTTATGACAAAGAAAATTATTTGAAAATAATTGTCGTTTTAGCATAATAAATACTTCATAAATCCAGAAAAGATTGTCATGCAAACTTATAAACTTTGACGCCCAAATATATTTGTTTGTGTTGTATAATATTTGATAAAAAAATATATCAATGGAAAGAGTTTGAAATGTATTTTTCATTAATATAGTTTATTAGTGCATGAAGATTGGCCAAGTATTTCGCGATGTCATTCAATGATAATAGCGGATAATTAACGGCCGGCGTCTGACAGTAGATATCTTTCGAAGATTTGTTTAAATTTTAATGGGTAATATCTTCAGAAAGAGAGATTATTGTCGATAATGAAAAAGAAATTCTTGACTAGCAAGTAAGAAGATTTACCATCTAGTTTATAAAGGCAAAGATCGAAGCCTTTATTATTTTCAAGATGGAAAGTTTTGTTTATGGAAGTTCATTCCATAAACTTGGATGTCTTCTATTGTAAAGACTTCCTTGTGAAGACACAGCCAACTACCGCTCACATAATATATTATTACTGCGTTATTCTAGTAAGGAAATAGTTTTGAGAGTTCTGCTGCGTTTGTAGATATGCAGAGTTGTTATAAAACTCCCTTGAGTTGTACCACTATTGCTAACACCGCATTCTGTGATCTTGTTGTTATTGATTACCATTGTATAAAATTAGCATCTTTGAAGTAGTATGGCGTGAAGGATAGGTGTTTGAAGTGGGGGGAGCCTCGAAACATTCGCAGGGATAGGAGTAGAATAGGACGTAGAAGAATGGGGAGCATTCGTATAAGTCATTATTTGTAATTCTCATAATCTAGTGGAATCCTTCATTGGGCTCTTGCCTATAGACATAGGTGTTCACATTGTAGCACGGCGGGTTACCATCTTGTAGTGTTATTTACTTTATTGTACTCTATTTTATTTGGTTGCAATGTCGTGTGAGTACTAGTGTTGTTAACAATTGTCTTGTGGATTACTTTGGAGTGAGCGATTCTGGCTTTTGATTGGTATCGGAGCGAGGCGCCGTAAAAGCACAAAGGGTGAGATCCCGACGATCTTTTTGAGGATGGAAGGTTGTTTGTAACCAAAGTGGGCCAAAAATCTCGATGAAAGCCCTTAAAGATGAATCTTGGATAAGTGCTATGCAGGAAGAACTACTTCAGTTTCAAAGGAATGATGTTTGGGAGCTTGTGCTAGACCCGAAAACTTGCATGTCATAGGAACCAAGTGGATATTCAAAAAACAGTCTGATGAACTTGGACTTGAGACCAGAAATAAGGCACGGTTAGTAACACAAGGTTACTCACAGGTAGAAGGTGTTGATTTTGAAGAAGCATTTGCTCTTGTGTCCAGATTGGAGGCTATAAGGCTTCTACTCACTTTGGCATGCTTGATCAATCGAAAATTATCAAATATGTGAGACAAACTAGACCCTTAATTAGCTGCATACACATTTGATGGGGGCATTTGTGATGATGATTGAAATTTGGGATTTTGTGATGTTGATTGAGATTTTGGGAAATAATTTGGTGTAATTGGTTTAGCAAGCGAGAACTCGGTCTTCATCCTGGCGAAATTTGAATACTTAGGCTGGCGGCGCGGTTGTACACAACTCTTGTGGATGAAGCGGATGCTTGAGAATACAATGTCGGGCCAAGTCTTTGTGGCTCTATTCACGACAATAATTTGAGTTCCGTCAACGTATCAAATGCAGTGCGGCGTAAGCGAGACAAACATATTAATATAAAGCATCAACCGTGAAACTTATTTGAAGATAAAGTAATTGTTTGGGAACATATGAGTACAGATAAGCAACTTGCAGATATATTTACTAAAGCCTTGGATGCAGCTCAATTTGAATCCTTGAGATCCTCTCTTAGATTGTGTCATTGAAAAATAACAGTCAAAGGGTAGTTATAGCACCAGGATGGGTGGCATGTGTACTAAGTGTAACAACTGGTGGAAAGAGCATAGGAGTTCTCAGAAGATAGGTGCAAGATGTTACAACAGCTGGTCTATGTGTGGAATTTTGAATTTTGATGAATTAATTATGGAGTGAATTCTCGAAAGAGGAGTTAAGATCTTCATTTATGGCTATTGTGTTTGATTAAATATTGTAAAATCTTTTCTTAACCGTCCACTCTCCTTAAACTTCTCCACTTACCATATAAGCCTCATACAAACACATAAAAATCGTCACTTATCCCTCACAAATTCAATTTCATTATTTCATAATTTCCATAAACACTTAACTGAGCTACACTCAATTACCTTCTATATCTCCAACTGACTCTCGAGCCCTAAAATCAAATGATGAGTAGGCAGGCGGTGTTAACCTTAGGGGTAAAGCAACCAAAGGAAAGAAGAAGAAGAAGGAGGAGACTAGTGATGATGCATGCAGAGTGATAGAACCACAAGACAAAGCATAGAATGTGAAGAGGTAGAAAAAGTCGAAGGTCAAAAGTAGCACTAGGTTTGTCGAAGCTCATTAAACACCGTGTCAAGTTTGTATTTCTCTATCCCTTAACTCTCTTCTTTATTGTTACATATTGTTATGCGTTATAATTGTGTAAATTTATTATTCGCTTGATTGAAAGTTATTGAATAACTTAATAGGAAATTGGACAAATTGACTAAATGTGTTTAGATATTAATTGTGTATTCTCAAGAGTTAAACATTTGTCATAATAAATCAAATAGGCATTGCTTTATCTATTACATGATCATATTTGTGTAGGACTAATTGATTGGATTTTGTATACTACATGATCACACACAAATTGCTAAAAGAGGTTAATTAGAGTAATTGAACTTAAGAATTTTATAAATTCAAAAATTGTGTATAATTCCGCTATAACCTAATTCACCCCCCTCTTAGGTTATCATATAATCTAACAAGAGGTATTAGAACGGGTCTCTACATTCAAGTCTAACACCTCGTAGAGTCGATCCTGAATATGATGACAACCATGTGTGATTCATTTGCTTTAGGTTGTGATTATAATATTGCTCCTATGTTTTGTGCGTTTAACTTTGTTGATTGGAAGTGAAGAATGAAAACATTCTTGCAAGCCTGAACTATGGTTGTGGATTATGGTAGACATGGAATGCCTAAAAGCGAAAACATCTTGAAGGAATTTTTAAAAGTTACAACTATTAAAATAAAATAAAAAGTTAAAAATACAAATAAAAATATATCACAGTCAAAGTTTAAAGTTCTATTAAAAAGTCGAAATTAGACCCGATCTTTTTATTGGGATGGAGTAGTAACAATTTTACATTCTCAATATAATTTTGATTACCCTTTATAACTTTAAGTTAACAATCGACGATGATATTATTTGATTGATTGTCGTTTTTACGTTTCGATGTACTTTTGATCTTTTTATTTTTAACACAATACATGTATAAATGGTTAAAACGACAACTAAAAAAACGGAGGAAGTATTACACTACTAACTATAACATGCCCAAGTGCATTCAATAAGTGATGCAGTGAACATGTGAATCTTAGTTAATTGTCACTTTTAATATTCTTTGGAAATAAAAAATTAGATAAAATTACCATTGGATTGTGAGGTAGTCTCAGTTTTATGAATTATCCACTCCCCTGCCTCACGCAATTGCTTCTCCACAGACCCTTCTTCCTCCCCGAAAGAATTTGTCAACATCTTATCGAACAATGTCTTCTCCAATTCCGACTCCCTAATATTCAATAAAAGGCGATGAGTTTGTAATAGTCCACATTACATTAGTATAACCGAACAAAGATTGAAAATAGATAATCTTCATGGGAATTAATAAGGAGAAAATATTATATTAGTATGACTGAACAAACATTCTAAGTAGATAATCTTTGTGGGTAGGAGGAAGTAATATATTAGTATAACCGAACAAAGATTGAACATAGACAATCTCCATGAAAAAGGAGGAAGTATTATATTAGTATGACCGATATAAAAGTAAGAATTCGATAGGACAAACTGAAATAGCAAGCATATATCTAAGATCTAAGATCTAAGATTTGTAATATTACACTAGTATAAACTATATGAAATGAAAAGATTAATGTGACAAATTGGAATAGCTAACAGACGATGGTTATATGATTGCCTTTCGGTGTCTCGATCACGAAAAACGCCTGCTCCAATAAGTTTTTCTATCTCAGCAATAGATGGCTGTTGTGTTTGGACCTGTTTTTGTTTCAGATTAGGAAATGGAGGTGATTTTGATGATAATGGCTTGAGATTGCCATTTTTTGTTCTTGAAGTTGTATGGTTGGGAGTGTTATCAGATGATAGATTATTGTTGGAGAGTTCAGCTTTGATTATTGGAAAAGATTTGATAGTCGACATTCCTCAGTTGTAAGAGCTTAGATACAAGAAATAAGTTGAATAAAAAAAAATCTCATCTGTATGTGTGGTTTTAACTTCTATGGATAACAGTCTCCATTCACCCCATTCACATACTACTGTTGTCCGCGAATAGAACGTTACAGGTGACGAAAACCCAACTCGATACCAATTTGACTTATAATTCAATTTGATTCAAATAGAATATATTGTTTTACATTCATACCAATTTAACTGATATTTGAGTCCGACTCAAATAAAAGTACTCTGTATTGTTTTATATTCATATAATTGAATAATTATTGGTACCGACAATAATACATCATTATAATTCAACAGGAGTTATAATTTTATATTCGTTTGATAATAAATTGATTAAACATCTGAGTTATTTTTGAAATTGATTTAAAACCTAAACTAAAACATTTTAATGAGTTAAACATTGTGATACTAAATTTTTTAATAACGTATTCTTAAATGTCTGTTAATTTGAATGTTTTATTTTTAATCAAACGCGAATCAAGTGTTTCTTTTTTATAAGTAAAATTACTCATTTACCTTTTAATAATAATAATATGTAATAGTTATAATACTTAGTACCATAAATCAAACTCATATTTAATACTCCTTCTGTTGATGATTATTTAGATAAAAATTATTTTATTAAAAAATTATAAAAAGCTATATTGAAATTGTAAAAAATTACATTGACAATATAAAAAACTATATTAAAATTATAAAAAACTACATTGAAATTATAAACAATCTAAAATGTAAACTTTTCCTGAACAATCCTAATATGAAACACATATAAACAGAGAAAATTGACAAAATAATACATGTTTTGACTACTTACTAATTAAGGGTGGCAATGGGATGGGGGTAGAATGGGGGAGGGGTAGCAGTGGGATAGGAGGTTAAAGGTGAGGAAGAAAATAATGTGATGTTAATTTTTTAGAGGGATATTTTAGATCATTGATGTGGAAATGTGGAAAGTGTTATTTATGCAAAGAATTAAGAATGAATACTAGAAATTAAATGGATCAAAAGGGTATTTATCGGAATATTTTTATTTAATAAGAATGGATGAATTAAAAATAAAATATGATTAACCTAATTAAAATATGTGGATAAATTTAATAAAAGTTTTAAAAAACTATTTTGTCATGAGCCCGGTACCAACTTGGTCATGATCACCATAGTTTTTTATCCACGGCCAACTTTTACAGTCGCCTAATTTTTATCCTTATCCAATACATACGATACGATTATCCTTATCCAATACATACGTCACGATGAAAACGATTATGGTTAAATTAATGATACGGTTCATTAATGTTTATTAATATTAATATGTAAAAAATTGATTTATTATAAAAAATAATCTAGCATTCTTAAAATTAATAAAATATACCAAACAAAAAAATTGAAAAAAATGTCTTAAAGTATTTTTTTAATGTACACAAAAATTTAGTTGGTATAAGAGATACTTAAATTAAAAAGAAATATGCTTATATAATTGACATTAATAATTTTAATAATGATTTTTATTAAAAAATATTACGTATTCTACAAAATGTACCCAAAAAAAATTAAAAAATGATATAATTTATCTTAATTATTAATAAGCAATTAATGAGCAACTTGTAGATAAAGTAACTTTACTTTATCTAGTCCTCTCAGATCAAACAAGAGAATTAAGAGACCAAAGTTTAGTGACAAACAGAAAGTCATAGTATTACACTAAAAATGCCATAAACAGGACAAATTAAGATACAAAACCACGGTTAAATTCCTTCACCCAAATTCATTCTTGATTTTGAAGCTTGTCAACTCTACTATTCAACTGCTCAAGTTTGGAAACCATCCGAGTCACCGAATACAGCAGCCAATAAAACATCAACGCCGCAGCAATAAGCAACGCGTTCCGCTGGCTCTTGATATTGGACTTCTGATGGCGCAAATACTCTGCAGCCGTGCACGCCTCGGCCGAAGAACACTTCGGCCGACTCTCGTATTTCCAGTAGATATCCACAAGCAAAAAGACGCAAAAGGGTATTACTGAAAGGAAAGGCTTCAACATATTCACACAAACTGAAACCAACCCTTTGCGAAGTTGGTGCAATCCAGGAACAGGAAGTGTTAGTAGTAGGACCATGATCGCTTCAGCAGCTGTAGCATAGCTTAGTACCACCCATTCTAACGCCATGCAATTGGGAAATTGTATCGAATGTGAATTTTTTTTTTTATATAGATAATTCTTGGGGTTTGATTTATGGATTTATATGGAGGATTTGGAGGTTTGGTGAATATATATATATATATAAAGGTTTGTGTTGAAAAGTGGAAGTGGAGGTGTGAGGTGTAGAATGTTGGAGGAGACAAATGGCAATTGGTGTAGAACGTGGCAGATGCTTACGTTGAGCAGTCTCGGTTTGATCTTCATTGGCGATTGGATTCCGAGTCCAATTTTGGAAACAAGCTCATTTTTTTCAAAATGAAAAATATAATATTGGTTTTTCTATTTTGATTATTATCTGAGTAAGTGATAATGTGAAAAAAATTTAATTACTTTTACAATTTTGTATAAAAATAAAGTCTCCTTAGAATTTGGGAAGCAGGAATAAGAATAAGAGTAAATGTTTAATAATCGTTACTAATCAAGACAAAAGATAATTTTTCATCAATTTTTTTTTTTTAAAATGCCGGTTATCCAATTTAAAAAACAACAGTTAGATCTAATTTACTTCAAATTTATTGGTTGTTATCGAATCCTAGTATCCATCCAATTGATTGATACAAGTTTTCATGCAATTATTGATTTCGAATATGAGTAGTTTATAATATAATTTTTTAGAGTTTTCATAGTATTTGGAGAATTAGTGAAACAATAACAACAATGTGTCTCAGTTTATCAAAATAGGCTCTACCTTAACGAGGTAAAAATGAACGAATTGTATCCAACCATATGATAACAGAGAGATTATTTTTAAATTGATCCATGAATTGTAATGACGTTTACTATCCAATGATAAATTAAAAAAAAAACAAAACTAACATAATAAGTCATTTAAATTTATTTCATATATTCAAGAATCAGATTACAGTAACTTCATTCATAATTCATAGCTCAGAAATTAATAATTGTCAAAATCTTACTCCATATTACGGTATGTAACCAATATATAAAGCTTAAGGATCATAATTATTTGGTAAAGTCTAAATACACAATGAAATATGTTATGATATGTGCCATTCTCTAATTAAATGAAAATTATTTTTAATACATGGTAATTTTTAAATTTGACACATGGACTTTTCTCTTATATACTTAAGAATTGTTATAAAAATATTTATAAATTAGATTAATTTTCAATTAAAATTAATTCTCATACATCACTGCAAAAGATTGTCGAAGTTGTATTTTCATGATCAAAAGATTAACAAACTTTAATTTTGATTGACATCAACTTTGATTTGAATTAAAATTATATAAGTTAATAGTAAAGTATATTGAAATACGACATATTGATATATATATTTCCCAAACAAATATATAATACAAGCCCATTAAAATTGAAATGTGATAATTTTTAGAAATGGAGGTAATACTATTTTTTAAATATTAATTTTTAAGATTTTTATTTAATAATTAGTAAGATGTACAAGCATTGATTGCATGGCCCAATCTTCAACCATATCAAAAATACATGATCATCCCAGAAAAAATTTATTTTTAATAATTGATGTTGCATTTTTAATAAACCTTTAAATGCAATGTAAATTTTTACGTTTCTAATATAATTTTCACAATTTGATATAGTTTTTACTATTAAGCAGCAAACAATTTTATGTTTTCTTATTAAACTAATAAAACAATTTTCATAAAGCGAGGTTTTTAACAAGGAAGTACTACAAATCACAATATAAAATAAATTAATTAGGGTATAATAGTAGGGAATGTGGAAAGTTGCATAACTTGGCAACAACTTTTCTCCCGAACAAAGACGATAGATTTCTTTTACACAATAGATTTCTTTTACCTGGCAGACTTCTTCTTTGTATTTAGATTTCTTTACATTTTTTCATTTAAATATCTTTATATTTTTCATCTCAAAATAGTTGTTAACTTGAACAAAATTAGCAACTAATAACGAAGTAAATTATTATTTGTATCCTTCATTAATTAAAAATAGTCATTACACTGTCTGAACATATCAAGTATTACACTTTAATACGAACATGTCAAGGATTATTCCTATGCCCAGGTCACAAGCCAGGCAAGTTATTATTCCCATAGGGGTAAAGTACAGTATGTCTTGGCCAACTTCTGATAAGTCTCATGGAAAGCAACTATATATCACTTATTTGAGTGAGGGAAGGCATTGAGGTTCCAGCCAAGAAAGATGTGATGAGTGTAAGAGCCTGCTTAGGTCTATGTAGAGGCACTTGTGGCCTGCCCCTCTAGCTTCGACAAGGTCAGCCTTGTACTCCTCTGTCCATCCTCCTACCTGATTAACACACAAGCAACAACTTAAATACCTTTATCAAATAGTAGTGTACCAGCGAGTGAGTTAATTTCAAAAGTAACAATGGCTTTAGCGATAACCGACTTGATCATCTTCGTACCAAGCATGCCACGGAGTAGTTGTAGTAAGGTTTAACACTTATACTGTACCGGGTGGATGTAACAGGTACCACAGCATCAATATCACCACTGCCATGACAGGAACAGAAATTAAAGTCATTTGGCACAAAGGTGGATACACACACAAAATTTTGCTAGCCTTGCGCTTTCGTTATATGGATTAACTCTACTTTGGACATCACAATGAGGTTTTAAGTTCTAGAGCAAACTGAAATAGGGAAGGTCATGACATAAATCAAACTAAGGGGAAGGAGGCAGATCTCAGTCCAGTTATGCTAATGTTTGGTTGCTTAAGCTATAATTTGCAATATCTGCTAACGGTTTGACAAACCTACACCAATATGCATTGTTTACCTAAAGTCTACTAGATAAGGTGGTGTTCATTTCCTTCTTGGTTTCACCTCCACCATAAAAACGTTATAATTCTACTTTGCAAATAGTACAATGACTCTAGAAACCGAGCGGCATGACCATTTAAATGTTCCTAGTGGAAATCTCAGAAACTTATTCTGTTCCTAGAAATATAAACACACCTGTATACCCATATGCAGTCGGAAGATATAAGCTCTTGGTAAACATCTAACACTGAACTTGGACAATCCTTCCAGTTCATGCTTATTTCATCACTGTAGAAAAAATATAAAGCTAATTAATAAGTGGAAAAAAATTCTCATGCATAATAAATTTAAAAACTAGATCATCATCAAGAGGAAAAATATTCATTTCAAATATTAACACTCGGTACAGTACACTTTCACCAGCCTCAAAAATGCAAAACCATTCAACTTTTCATTCTAATTTGTGCATAGCATCCCAAAAAGGACATTTGAATGCATCAAATTTAATTTAGATCATTATGAATAAATAAATTAAAAGGTCTACTACTGGTTTCCAATCTTACTGAAACTCCGCGACCGACACATTGCTGTAACTTATACCATCTTACATGTTCTCAAGAATGGCGGGCAAATAACAGAGTGAGTAGAAACTTATTACATACTCCATTACCAACAGTAGTTGGCAATGACATTACATCAACAAAAAACACTTAAGCCAGAAAGCTTATCACATTTAAATGAATTAATAATCAGATAAAAATGCACATCCTTTAAGATCTGGTTTTCTTAAAAAAAATGGGTATTACATGATAGTAAATAGAAGATTCTGCAGGTTTCCCATTTCAACACTGATTTGCTTCCAGGAACATGAAGAGCATTTCTTACTTCAGGGAGATTGAAGTAAACAACTGAATGTTGCGCTGTGCATGAGTCAAACCCTCCTCTAAGGATACCAATACTCTGCATACAGGAATATCATCAGTAATACATAGAAGAAAACGAAACATACTGTAAATTTCCTCATGAGTTTTTCAAATTCTTACAGGTAAATAATTCATTTCCCTTAGAATGCTTGACAATATTCGAATTATAATTACATCTCGACATAATTAGACATAGTGATGCCTTGGCAATCAGACAATCCATAACAAGTAAAAAGGGAAAAGATGACAAAACTATGTCAAATACCTAGAGTGAAGCTATATATAATGGCCAAAAGCGGAGTATGTTGATGAGCTGAATAGATGCATGATGTTGTATGATCCCTAACATGGAACCTTTTCATAATATCCTTAAAACTTGTTAAACCTCTTCCAAATTCTTGATCAGGTGAGGAAGCATTAAGAACTTAATTGCTATCACAAAGATTATATGCATGACAATTGTACGAGATCTCTTTATAATAAACGTAAATTTTCTGAATTCTCCAATTAAATATCTCAAGTACCTAGTCAAACCTTTCATGATGTCAAATGATTTTTTCACCCTTCGCCATGTCGCGACTTATAAATGTACAGAAAGCTTGAGAAACAGTCATTTTGACATGCCAAGCTGTTGAAAATGCACCTCGAAAGATAATTAAAAATGTTCAAGGATTTACTAATAAACATACAACATAAAGCTCTGATACCTAAAGATCTTCACCTGATTTAAATTGCAAGTACTTTTTATTCAAAGCAACATGAATATAGAGAAACAATAATCTTGGAACAACTTGACAAAATTCTATTCAAACGAATGAGACTGAAATGGTAGTATGAAACGATAAAATGTCACAGAAATTAACTTAGTAGGGGTTAAGAGCGCAATTGAACACCCTCCTTCCAATATCTCTATTCACTAAATTTTGTTCACGCAAAAGATGGCACGTGTGGTGCACATCATATTTATGTTAGAGACATAAAAGCTTAGTATCTAAAAATGAAATTTAGCTGCAGAAAAAGGCATGCACCTGACCAGTAGAATCCATTAAGAATGATAGAAGAAAGAAAAAAAGGGGAGAAACACAGAAGAAAAAAAGGTTCAAACTATTCAAACATTTCAAGTAATAGTGCAATAACTCTAAAAACAAAGTATGCTCTTAGTTTTCACCAAGTTCCTACAATCCTCCCAGAAAACTGTTTTGAGGCATAGTTCGTTTCTATGTTGAATTAACAAAATCTATAGCTCAACCGTACCAGTTTAACTAAATTAGATTATCAAAGGACGAATTACTAACATGATTTTTCGGAAGACCAGAACTGGGATATTGCATGTAGGGAGTGAATATGCTATGAGGGTCAATGTCTCCCATTTCTTTATTGACCAATTGAAGAATCTTATATAACTTTCAGATGTGTGTATCCAAGACTCGTGACTGCAGGATATATTCAGCAGCTTGTGTGTCTGATCGGAAATCAAACCAGCTGACCAGAGAAACTCAAAAAGTCCCAAATGATCATGATAGTCATCAGTTAAAGCATTTCCCACCTGCATTAGATTAATATGGAAAATTTTACATTTTGGCCATACTCATACGATAGAATAAAGAAACTCCTTTCGTCAATGCTTAAATTGTCATTCGTTCACTTGGGGCTATAGAACTACTGCTAAACGTTCCCACTTCACAAAAATTTTGTTTTATAGTAGTACATTCTTACATTATACAATTAGTAGAGTCACTAATGTAAAGTGTATTTTTATTAGATGTGTTTCGGCGTGTACGTGCGTTGTTGACGAATGGATCTGGCCAAGTGGAATATGGGAGTATTATTACCGTGTTTTGTTGGATACATTTTTTCGCGTGTACATGTGTTGTTCTTGATGGATACGGCAAGTGGGACCATGGGAGTATTTTCTGAGTTGGATTCGGTCAAATAAATTGATGTGATTAGAGATTTTCTTTAATCTGAAAAGATTGTTATTTATCGTGGAAGATATTATATTAGAAATTAATGAAATCTTTGGGCTTCATTCTTGAATAAAATTCTTATTTGTTATGGAAAGTCTTAAAGATAATTGAAGATTTGTTATTTATGGTGGAAGATATTATGTTCGAAATTAGCGAAAACTTTGGAGAAAAGTTTTTCGCTTCTTGAATAAAAATTGCTTTATTTGTTATGGAGAATCGTAAAGATGATTGAAGATTGATTGAAGGCTTTGTGATTGTGTTCACATTCTGGCGCTTGGGCTATTTAGAAGATGGGATGAAAGGCAGTCGAGAGGCAAGCATGTCATTTTATTTCTTCGCCATATATGTAGTTGTTTTAAATTTAGTGTGTTTGAGTTTTTGTTCTTTTGCTTCCAGGCGATTATCTGGCCTGTGGCGGCAACGTCGACGAGCGAGTGCAGAAAGCAAGCATGTTACCACTTAATCACATATTGTTGGCGTTGTCATGTAAAAGATTGTAAGAATCGGGGGGGCACGTTCGGTAGTTGATAGAGTTTTCTAGGCGTAGAAGTTGGGATCTTGTCTATTAAGACCCTCGTTATAGCATAACATAGTGCGTCTTTCTTGGGTTATACCTCGGGGCAGTAGATAGTGGGCACCGAGGCAGGTTAACGATTCGTGGTGTTCTTTTATTACTGTTTTGTGCCTGTTGTCGAGTGTTATCAACTCCTGTACCGACAACATTACGCAATATTGTTACACTTACTTTTCAACTAAGAAACTTGCTATAAGTAAATTATCAAACCCGAATTGTGTCAACTAAAGAAATTAATTTGACATGTGACCGGTAGAAAAGAAGGATTACCATAAACCCACTAGGATTGATTTGTGTCTTCTTTTCGACCTTGTTGTATTGTAGAATAGCTTGGCTAAGCTGGGGAGCATAATGACCTGAAAAGAGTTTCAGAACAAAGACATTACAAATGTAGAATTTGAAGCTTTACAACCCAATATGAATGAGAATTATGTTGAGGGTTTGTTCATTAACAACTAACATTGCCATAATAGTATCAAAGTTGAAATATTCTATAGCTGAGATGCTACACAGATTGGTAAATTTAAACTTCTCGGAGCTATTGATAAAATATTGTTGAGGAGTCAAGCTAATATAATTCAAGCATGATTAAGCATGTTGAGATAATCATGTCCATAAGGGTACAAATCAGTTTTAAATGGATGCAGCATCTATCTAACAAAAAGGCTTTAACGCGATACAAGATACTCTCGTTCCCTAATCAGATACATTTGGTGCTCACTAAATTCATTCTGGCTGCGGCTTATCTTCTATATAAGCCTCTATCATGATAAGCATATATCACTGTTTTTCCATATGGCCGGTGTAAACCAGTTTAGTTATATTTGTTCCATAATAGGATATCTCTAGCATATTGTTCTGTTTCCCGTCATGTAACTCTAAACTATCAAAGATATATATTAGCAAACTACATAATCTTATATTAGAGCATTGATATGCTTACCAGAATAGCGTTCTCCTGCTATATAAAATTCCCTCCCTTTGTACTGATGAAAACGCTCAAACCACGCCAATAGAAATGTCAGGGCATCCTGGCTGAAACACAAAAAAAAGCAAGATTTAAGTTCTCAAGTATGAGCAGCAAAATGACAAGTATGAAATGCAGTCGAATAGATCATACCAGTCCTTTTATCTCCATTGTTCAGAATATCAGAAGATGTATTTGAGTATGAATAACCAACTCCAGCAGGAGAATCAATAAATAGCAAATTTGCAACTGCATTGTGCTCAATAGTTTAATCATTTGTGGATATTACATACATACATATATAAACATTGCTGCCATCGTCTACTAAAACTAAAACTAAGTAGAACTATCTAGAGTGATTTCCATCAACTAATATTTATTGGAATAATTTGCTTCTAAATATTACTAAGACTTCTAGAAATATGTTCAAAGCAATGATATTTTAACGCTCATAATTTATTAGACTTTTCTAATTCGTATGATTTCATATGTCACGTTTTTTCTCGATGGCACTTCCCGAATTTCTAAATTCTTTGCCCACTTTTCTAATTCGTGTGATTTCATATATCATGATTTTTTCTTGAGTCGCCTTCCCATTCCAAATTCTTTGAAGCTTCTTGAAAGATAGTTGACTCTTTTTATTGACATATCTCGTTTAAGTGAAAGATATTTGACTCTTTGACCTTAGCGTATCACCGAATCGTGCCTTGAATTACGACATCCTTCTTTAGTTCGGCGCTCGGTGAACTTGTGATTGCTCTGCCAGGCACCATCATCGAGTTGTGTAATCTTCACTCTCTTGGGTGTTTCGAATGCCTATTTTCACGGACTATTGGATGAATCTCCGGCTCTTGAGATTTGTCATCTATCGAGGACTTTAGTCCTTCCGATAATACAGATTGCAATCTTGAGATGGATCAGTTAAACAGCTACATCTTCTAGTATCGTAACTTCAACTTTGTCATGTAGCCTACATTAACATCACGTTGACAACTTTTAATATCCGTTCTTACATGGTAATTGTACATGTGATCTCCAAATCTTTATATGTCTTTACCTCGTCTCCAGTCATATGATTGGAACATCACGAATCAATAATCAGTCATTCTTGAAACGAGTTAATACTCACTTATCGTTGAAAGTGTGTATTCATTTACAAGGCTTTTCTCTTGAGCATCAGCGACATCTACTTATTTCCGTAAGAAAGGATGTCTCAGTCTCAATCTTCTCGTCTAGTTCCACTTTCTTTAAAAATTTGACTATGTTGCCTTCAATTTTTTCTTGAGCTTAGAGCAATCAGAAGCGAAATGTTCTTTCTTTCAGCAGTATAGCACTCTACACTTTGGCTTGACTCTTTGGTCTCCATCTTTCTTGACTATCATCATTATTGCGAACTCCTGAGCTCCCCACATGGCAGCCCTATTTGGCTTCTTTACAGATTGAATGATCTCCCGAAACTTCGTCCTCGATCTTGACCTCTACTGCCCAGGCTATCTCTCACAGTTGGTGAAGAGCTTCTCTTAAATCTCTAAAATATTGGCTAGATGGTCTGTTGAGCTCATTCCGTTCATTATGAGGTTCATAAGTTGCCCAATGTTGGCTCGGTGGCCCGACCCGGTTGCGCAATGATACCACTTGTACTCGACTTTGAGTCAGGTGAATGATAATTCTCTTTATTTTCGTTCGGTAATTGCATTGTCGGGATATATAACTTTAAAATCTCATTGCTTAGAAATTTCACTTTGAAAAATACCATTCCGGTCATATTTATACGGGAGATCGATACTTCGGCTCATTTTTCGAGCCGTTGCAATTTTGTTTCATTCTTTCTTTGAAAAATTGCAACGAAAGTATCCATTGAATCTTTTTGGGGTTTGGACATCTTTAATTCACCGATAACAAATCATCTTACATAGGTACAGATTAAGTTATACATAGTCTTTTACTTTGATACGCCATTTTGTTCGAGGGTCGTAGGCGGCACATCGGGCGTGATGTCGATGTCTCGATTGTTGTGTCAGTGCCTCTAGTCTCCCGTGGTGGTGTAACATCACTTAAAGTTAAAAATGTCCCATAAATTTTGCCCGCCCAAATAAAAAGCGTCATGCAAGTAGTTCAGGATCCCCAATTGTTGTTGTTGAGCTTCTCAATAGTAGTAATGGAGCTAGAAAAATCTGCCATGATTTTACAATATCCTACTCGACCAACCTCGCTCTGATACCAATTGTTGGAAATCGGGAGGGAGGCAATATAGCAGGTGGATTGAACTTCAAATAAGTGAACCAAGAAAATTCACTTATCTATTACTTGACAATAATACTCAAAACAATATTTGTTTAAGTTACTTTAATTGACACAATTATTTATTGGAAATATATGACACTCGGAACTTAATAACAAGCAGAAGGAGGACTTATCAAATGCTTGCTTCATTCCCTCTGTTCACATTACATTGCCGTAAGTACATACATATAGTAGTTCATAGTCGGTGGGATTAACAGACTTTACATACATACATATAAACATTGCTCCCACCGCCATACTAGAGCTTCAAGTGAACTATTTAGAGTGGTTTCCACCAACTAATACTTATTGGAATAATTTAGCTAAATATTACTAAGACTTTAAATATGTTGACGATGATATTTTAACACTCCCCTCATTGCCCTTTCTAAATCGTATGATTTCATATATCATGATTTTTCTCGTTAGCACCGATTCCAAATTCTTTGAAGCTTCTTGAAAGATAGTTAACTCTTTGACCCCGGCATATCTCGTTTCTTGAAAGATATTTGACTCTTTGACCTTAGCATATCTCGCGTCTACGGTGCCTTGAATTCGACATCCTTTCTTGGGTGGAGCACTCTCAATTGAACTTGTGATTGCTCTGGCGACTCCTCATCGAGTTGTGTAATCTTTCACTCTCTTTAGGTGTTTCAGAATGCACATTTTTCGGGGACTATTGGACCATCTCTCCGACTCTTGAGATTTGTCATCAATGGGGACTTTAGTTCCTCAGATAATACAGTTACCGCCGTCTTGAGATGGATCAATTGCAACTTAAACTCCATCTTAGATTATCTGGTAACTTCGACTTTGTCCATATAGGCTTCTTCAAGCTGACATCATTGAGAAATTCTATCCGTTCTTCTGGTAGTGTACATGTGATCTCAAATCATTATACACGCTGCACAAATCTCCGTCATATGATTGGAATATCCTGAATCAATAATCCAATCATTCTTGAAATCAAGTGAATACTCACTTATCGTTGAAAGTGTGTATTCATTTACAAAGGCTTGTCCTCTTGAACATCGGGCGACATCTACTTAGCACCATAAGAAGGATGTTTCAAAGTCTCGATCTTCCTCGTCCGTTCCTTTCTTTAAAGAGAGGTGACTATGTTGCCTTCAATTTTTCTTGTACGGCAATCCCGGCGAAATGTCCTTTCTTTCTATAACTATAGCACTCTACACTTTGACGACCCTTTGATCTCCATCTTTCTTTATTATCGTCATTATTGCGAACTCCACGAGCTCCCCTTCGCCCCTACTTTGGCTTTCTTAGTTTAATGATCTCCGGGGAACTTCGTCCTCGATCTTGACCTCTGCCCCGACTATCTCTCCTGTTGGTGAAGAGAGGCACCCTCTTTCATCTCAACATATTGGCTAGATGGTTTTGTGAGCTCATTCTCATTCGTTACTTGAGTTCTCGGATCTTCTAATGTTGGCTCGGTGGCCCGACCCGGTTAGTAGCCAATGCCGCCCAGCCAGCACTCCGGCTTTGAGTCAGTGAATGATAATTCTCTTTATTTTCGTCTCACTAATTGCATTGTCGGGGATCTAACTTTGAAATCTCATCTCTTAGAAATTTCACTTTGAAAAATGCAGGCTATTTGTCATATTTATATGGGAGATCGATAATAGCTCATTTTCGAGTCGTTGCAATTTTGTATCATTCTTTTGCAAAATTGCAACAAAGTATCAATACTGTTTTGGGGTTTGGACATCTTTAATTAAAACAGTAACAAATTATCTTATGGAAGTCTTGTTAAGGTATATAAGTCTTACCTTTGATCGCCATTTCTTCGAGTACGCTTTGAGATTAAATTTGCTTTGGCGGCTTTGCCGAGGATTCTCTACGATGGTGTGCGTCGGCTTCCCTTAACGATGTCCCTTAAGTCTTGCTTGACAAATAAAACCTCATGCGAGTACTTTAGGATCCCCAGTTGTTGTTGTTAAGCCTTGTGTGCTTGATAGATTCAGTAAAATCTGTCATGATTTTTAGAATATCTACTTGTCAACTTGGCTACGTCTATATTGTTTGAATCGAGCCAATATATCTTGAATTGGATTGGTCGAAATAAGTGAATCAAAGAAAATTCACTTATATTATTTGACAATAATACTCAAAATAATATTTGTTTAAGTTAGACAATTATTTATTGAAATATATGTCACTCAACTTAATAACAAGCAGGAGGAGGACTTATCAAATGCTTGCTTCATTTCCCCTCACTTGCACTACATTGCCATAAGTACATATATATAGTAGTTCATAGTCGGTGGGCTTAACTGACTTTACATACATATATATAACATTGCTCCCACCGCCATACTAGAACTAAGCAGAACTATCTAGAGTGATTTTCACCAACTAATACTTGTTGGAATAATAAATATTACTAAGACTTTTAGAAATATGTTGAGGCAATGATATTTAACAAACACCCCGTCCTCGGTTTTGAAAATGTTAAGAGTTTATTAACTGAATATAAGTAATTTTAAATTATTAACGGGGGCATTGATATATTTAGTCTAAAATTACTTATATTTGAAGGATAAAATCTAAAAAATTTAAAATTGGGGAGGGCTCGTAGCCCCCGCGTCTTCTAAAGTTCACTCCATTGGAGTGCACCATTATGGATACCTTTGTTTCAAGAGAAGGGTTGAGGTAAAGGTCTTTCCATCTTTCTCAACATGAAAAGGACCCAATTCCTCTTCTATTCCGTAAGCAATAGACGAGCATCCAAGTCCTGCAATGGGATTTATACTCAGAAAAGGGAAAACTTAAAGAAAAATAACAAACAGAAAACGAAAGAAATCATTGGGATATTGTGTATGTCAACAGCACGACCAGCTGATCTAGCATATAATACGTCAGCACATTTCACAAGCATTTTCACACACTGCTTCCTATTGCATTATTAAGAATCTATACACGGTTTAGGCATGGCGTTATTGAGTTAGTACCGTGATATCGTATTACTTGTGAGGTTCGTAGTAAAAACAATTTGTTGTAATGAAGGATCTTGTTAATATATCGAAGGGATTTCCAACCAAATAATATGCGGTCTAAGTTCTCGGTACCCTTCGAGCAGTACCATTGTCCACTTGGACTACATATAAGGGAATTTTACATGTGTGGTATTAATGGAAACTAGCATATATCATGTTAAAAGCGATGAAGCCCGAGTAAATAAGTAGCGACCTCGACCACCTTGGATTACTTGAGGAGGAATAAATCTGAGATATTTTGAATTTGTCAAGGGGCTTGAGCTTTAAGCTAAACCACTTGATACAGTGCAACTAGCATTGACTCAGAACATGGCGTAAAGAGGTAGGATCTTTAACTTGCTTGATCAGCTTCTTTCTTAGTTAAAGGCGTAACAGGACTTTTATATCATGTTAAGAATTTATGGACCCGAGTCTATACTAAATCAATCGGTTGTAAATTGATTTAGTCTAGATAGTGATAATACGTCCGAAAGTATTAATCATAAATAATGTAGGATTAGGTACTCAATGCATGTGTTTAAGCAATAACTAAACATGATATAGATTGTTGAATTTTAAGTTTTTGATCAATTATTTTGACTTTTTTTTACTTGTCTTCGTACTTTTGTAGAATAATTCAATTTATTCCTACAAAATTTTGTCATTGAAATTGACTTTTTTTCTTCACCCCTCGATCTTGTCAATTTCCCAATATAACTATATTTTTCAAATTGATCACTCCAACTTTATATTTTTCAAATTATCTTGTAAGCGATCACCAACGTTTCAATTATCTTGAACCGATCCCAACTTTCACATTACCCTACATTGTCAATGCCCTATACTAAGACAGGAAACATATTTTTGTATGTATATAGTCTGTCTCTATCCCAGTTTTGATTTATTTGATTATGAAAGTAAATATTTTATTAGAGTTGAATAATATTACTAATATACAATAAATATAATTTATCAAAAAGTTCTTTAGTTAATCATAAAAATAAGAATCTTTATTTAGGGAATGAAAGTGGAAATATTAAGATAAGAGATTCTGTTGAAATTTTATATGATACAATTAAAAAAAAAGATATTTTTGATACATCAAGTAAATGGGGAGTATTATGGAAAACGTGTTTTGTATGCGTATAATACTGATATTCATATTCAAGTATGATACGCCTTTTAATTTTACTACACTAGATGAGACTTGTCAATTCAGATCTATTTAGACACCTTTTTGTCTTTTATTATACTACCTCAACACTAACCCATTTTCTTAATGAATTTAAAAAGGATAGACACACATTGGAAGAACTAGAGGCATTATAGGTGATAAACCGTTCTCGTAATTTTTTTGAAAAATTTAATTACATTAAATACTTTTTAAACTATAATTATTATTTTAAAAATTGTATTATTAAGCCTCTCTTTAATTTTTAATTTTTTTTTATAAATATGATATCGAAGTAATTTATCTTCTTTTATAATATAAAAATCCTAATTCTATTAGTGAATATCATAGTTCAATTGGTGAATAGACAAATTGGTAGAGTTGGAAAATGACCTCCATTTTGCCAAAGAACAATAGGTTTAGAAGAAGGGTCATCTTGAGCCTCAAAAAACCAATAAAAAAGAGCTCTTCCAGCTTCTTCATTAACCGTAACAAAACCAGCATAGTGTGCAAAGTCAACATTGAAGCTTTGACCTGAGTAGATTAACAACTCTGTGTCAACGCTGACCAAAAGGTTGTCGGGTATTTCATTACTGCAATTCACTGAATGAAAACTACTGATCAAGATGGTAAATGTTCCAAGAAGAATCATGAACCAAATAGCCATTTTCATGGTTCAATTCTTTGGACTCATGAAAGGAAGTATATATAGTGAAAGTAAGTGCGCAAATGTTGTTCTTGTTATTTGGGTATTTCATTGCTGCAAATCATAACTGAAAGCTACAACACTGGTCAAGATGATGAGTATTCCAAGATTCCAAGAACATAGAGTAAGCCAAATAGATTGTCCCATTTTCTTTATTAGATCTTTGCGACTTAGCAGTTACGTATGGTACTGGCTCATGAAAGTAGAGGAAGGTAGGAGAAAGTATATTTGAACGTAAGTGCACAAGTAGGGATCCATCCATGCAAATGATTTGTCTCTTGTTCTTGTTGGATATCTCATCCGGTGCAATTCCCTTATTGAAAACTATTGGTCAAGATAAATGAATGGGGTAAAAGGTATGGATGATTGTTATGTTGGTGTGGGTTATCGATTATTTATCTTTATTTATAAAAGTGTTAGTTGGATTTTTTAAGATTTTAGCATTATTAATTATTAAATTACTTTCATGTATGAAAATGCATTAATAATAAAATTAATAAATATATTATGAAAATATACTGACACTTGTGCACCCGGTTCACTATATACTCTAAAGAATATTTGGATGTGTTATAACATTATGAAAAGGATACTAATAATAAAATTCTAATATTATACCAAATTATAATAGATTGTAGTTTAAATTTGGATGTTTGACAAATTTAATATTAGATCAAACTATTTTATTTTTGTTGGCATAAAATTTGGTAAAAATTATCCAAATAATAATATTTTGATAACTTTAATATTGACATTAAATTTTATTCAAATCAAAATTATGTTTATCGATGAAGGGGTAAAAGTTTGTCAATTTTGAACACTTAAATCAAATATGACAATCATTTAGTATGGAGAGAGTAAGAGATTTGGATATTTTATTTTAGAAATTTAATTTTTTTATTATAATATAATAACGTGTTGGATTTTGTATGCTTAAATAAAAATATCTTTAATCTATAAACTATAGAGATAATAATTAGTTAGAGTTAAATTTAATATATGAAAGGAAATTAAAAAAATCCAATCTCCGCTGTATTTAATACTCCCTCCGTTCCAATTTACTTGATCATATAGTTTAAAAGTGCTTTATTAAGAGAATAATTAATTTTACTATTTTCAAGGAGAGATAAAATTATAAATCAATGAAAATAAGAATATTAGGAGACAAACCAATGATATTAAAGAATTTTAAAAGTTCAATGCAAAATGTTGCATTGAAAAAGTAAACGATCAAGTAAAAAGGAACAAGAAAAATTTCCTACATGATCAAGTAAATAGGAACGGAGGGAGTATTGATTAGTAAACTAAATAAGAGTATATTGTCATAATAATACTTACATTATTTTCGCTCATGAAATATAATTAAATACGATATTGTAATAGCAAAGTTCGTACTAATATTCTTGTGATATTATCTTGGTTGCTCGGTGCCAGGGTATTCGGAGAAATCAAAATTTAGTTGAATAGTTGATAATATACCACCCGAATCGGTCGGTTGGTAGTACATTTGGGTATTTAGAATCTTAAAGTTATGTCGGCGGTAATGATATTAGTTGGGTGGTAATATAATTTGAGTGTAGAAATGTTAATGTTTGGAAGTTGGTTGTCGAGATAAGTTAAAACGAGAAGTATCGATTGAATTAAAACGATCGGGGTTTCACCACATAAAACTATTGGACCAACCCATTAACCACACAATCAACCAAGGCCCAAAAAGAGAGCCCATCTTCCTTCCCCTTTCTCTCTCGGCCGTGAGTCGACTTCCTCACTGATTTTTTCTTCGATTTACCATAAAATACCATGAACTTTGGGCGCCGATTTAACTGGAGAGTTTCTCCTCGTCATCCTCTTCGATTCAAGGTAAAGAATTCTTCGAATCTTTTTGAGTATTTAAGTGAGTTTCGGTTAGGTTGACTTTTTGTATTTTAATTTTATTGCTAATCGGTCTTGGGCTTTAAATTAGTTGTTCTTGAGTTGAAGTTAAGCTTTTGGATGAGTAATTTGTGGTGTTTTAGGGACGTTGACTTTTTGGAGATTTAGTTGACTTCGACTTTTGTGGGTTATTATTGCTTATAATTATTATCTAGGCTTAGATTATAGTATAGGAGATGATAATAATCGATTTTTGGGGTAGAAAGTGTTTGAATAGTTGAGTTGACTTTTGAGTTGACTTTGGTTGAAGCTTTTCCTAAAATGTTGTTGAGTATAAATATGTTAATGGGCCTTTATTGTGATTGTTTGAGGTAAAATTATGATTTATAAGTTGTTGAAGAATATATGTTGAAATTAGTTTTAGTAGATTTTGAGTAGTAAGCGAACTTTGGGATTTGAGGTTGTTAGAAATGGGTTTGAATAGTTGGAAAAGTTGATATTTTGGGTTGATTGAGATTGGTTGAAAATGTTAGTATTTTGGTTAAAGGGTGTTGGCCAGATTATGGGATTTTAGTTGAGATAGTTGAAGTCGTCATTTTAATAGTCTTTGAACATAATTAATCTATATTTAAGTTGTTAATTTGTAACTAAAATGGTTGAAAAGTCAGGAAAATTTATTCAAGATAAGGAGTTAAATTGTTGCGAGTAATGGTATGATTCGGTGTTTTGATTAGGCAGCGGAGCGTGGGAAAGGCACTTGGATCGATTAGGCAGAGGCGTTTCTTATTGTAACAAGGTGAGTACTTATCTCGCTGGTGCTATAATGCATTACTTACTTTTAAATTGTGTGAAACATGTCATTGTGGTATGATTATGTGAGAATAGTATACATGTCATTGTTCTATGATTATGTGTGATTCATTTGTGTGAGCCATGATATGATTATGTGATTGTATTTCGGTGGCGTTGAAGATTTGCTTGAGGTAAGTAATAGCTTGAACTGCACCGACTTAAGTTTAGCGATTTACGTGGCTTGTCGGCATTTCTTATTTAAATGGCGTCGGCGTTCACGATTTACGTGGCGCTTGTCGGCTTGTATTTCTGTGGCCTTGTCGGCACTTGTGATTGATTTATGATTGTGAGATGTTTTAGCTGTGTGCCTTGATATTGTTTGGGAGTAGAGTAGTCAGTTGTTGGGAGGTGTTTGTTGGAGTTATGCGTGACTTTGAGGTGACTTGAGTATTAGGATATGACCCTATAGTTGGGATGATTAGGGGTTAGGTGACTCTCAGCCATGTGGATATGTGTATTGTGTGCTTATACTTCGGTATAAAATGATTGTGTGCTTTTATGATCGACTTTGTTGTATGCATTGTCGGTGTGGCCTTATACTACGGTATAAGTGCGGTTTGGCCGCTATCTTCGGTATAAGAGTGGTATGGTCTTTATGATCATTTTGTTGTGTGCATTGTCGGTGTGGCGCTATCTTTAGTGTATAAATGCGGTTTGGCACTTATCTTGGTATAAGAGCGGTATGAGTCTTTATGATCACTTTCTTTGTGTTCGATTCGATTTTTCATTTTCAATTTCGAAAAAATTGAATCTTTATTTGATTTATGAGCTTTTATTCATAACAATAGTATTGTTGTGTTTTTTTTTCCAAAATCGTATGTAAATACGTTAAAAATCGTGATAAGCGAGGCCCAAAATCGGCCGATAGCAGGCTCAGTCGGTTAACGAGCCGGACCGGTTTTTACCTACAGCGCCCTAGAAAAAACCGAAGCCAGTCGTTTTTCCCCACTTAGAGTAAAAAGCCGGTGGAGTGTACGTAGTGCAATTTAATTTTAGTATGTAATATATATATTGAGTGTTCGACGTATTATTAATAAAGTATTAAAACTTTATGCCGATTTAATTGATTATCATGAAAAAATTAACATTTCGTTATAGTTATTGCTTTACCTTATCAATGCAACTTTTGCATATCAATAAAAATTCTCTTTTGTCTTCTAATGTTCCATTTCCATTGTTGATATTTTTATCTCTTAAAAATAGTAAACCATTATCTTGATAAAATCTTTAAGTAGATGATGATTAAATTGATATGGAGGGAGTATTATTGCTTTAATATTTATATATAATATTTTTCGAATCAAATCAAGCTTATGTATCAATATCAATCGAGCATAAAATTAAGATTTGATTCTCAATTTGAAATACAGAATCAAGTTTTTGAGTCGAGCTATTCGAATCGAGCTCTGTTGAAACTTTGATACAATTCAAACTCAGTAAAAATCCTAACTAAACCTAACAAATATCTCGCATAGCCTATCAGCTAGCCTTATAGCTCAAAAATACATGAAAAACAAGCCATGTTCATATATCAGAAGGGAGATGCAAAGTATTTATGTATTTCCATGTGAGTTTAATCAAGCTTCAATTGCCACGCAAAGTAAAAACAAGAAGAAGTGAAGGGAATGTGAAAATGATCAAACCTAAATGAATTAGGAGGTTTCCTTCCCATTGAAGCAAGCCTTCCCAACCCATTTGAGCAACAGAAGTTCGAAGTGTTGTTTGCTAACACAGATGGTGCTCTCTTCTTCACTAGATAAATGTACTTCTTGCCCCGCTAAAAAACCCAGCGGGGCTAAAATCTGAGGTGGTGATAAACTGATAATGTTTAACATGTTTTCAGAATATAAATTAACAGACCAATGATAAGCAAGTTATTATTCCCATAATGGTACAGTATGTCTTCGCCAACTTCTGATACTCATGGAAAGCAACTATATAGCACTTATTTGAGTGAGGGAAGGCATTGAGGTTCCAGCCAAGAATGATTTGACGAGTGTAAGAGCCTGTTTAGGTCTATGCAAAGGTACTTCATGGCCTGCCCCTCTAACTGTGACGAAGGTCAGCCCCTTGTACTCCTCTGTCCATCCTCCTACCTGATTAACATACAAGAACTCGAATATCATTATCAGAAAATGTGATACCAGAATGTGTGAACTTGTTGATTTCCGAAATATAAATGGTTTTAGCTAGAAGAATTTGCTGAAGAGTGAAAGTGGATCAGGAGAATGTTGAGAATGCTGACCTGACCATCTTCATACCACGCATGCCACGGAGTAATTGTCGTAAGGTTTAATGCATCTATACTGTACCGGGTGGATGTAACAGGTATCACAGCGTCAGTATCACCACTGTCATGACAAAAACAAGCATCTAAGTCAGTGACATTAAGGTGGGCACAAGCCTTTGTGCTGACCACACTTTTGATATATCTTTAACGCAATAACACTAAGATGAGGATCATATTACAAGGTAAGGAAGACTGCATGCCCTCTGAAACGATCTATCAAACTTCATTACCCTTTTAATACATTTAAGAAGCAGATTCCCCATTTTAAACTTAGTTCTTCTTGAAATGTATGGAAAGCAGAGAAAAGCCCGGGTGGAGAAAATAAGAGAAACAGAAGACTAGAATTTGCCGTAATATAGGAATAGGTTCCTTTAAAAGATAGAAGTCCAAATTCCATTCCCTCCTTGAGGTGGGGTTTCAAGAAAAGAGCAGGATTTTTCCCCTTTTTGTTTGTAAGGGGGAGGAAGGTCAAATAATTCCATATATCGTATTTTGTGAACATTCAACACCAACATGCTCAAATGCCTCTGAAGGCTCCCTGTTAAGCGGGGTAAGAGGGGTTTTCATGGGGTTGGAAATTAGGGCATTATGCAAAACAATTTAATAAAGTAATTTGAAGTGTGAGGATGAGTTGGACTTGAAAATACCTACTATTTCTTCTAAATTATAAATGACAACCACACAAAAAAGAAGAAGTGCACATCGGTTGTTGCATTACTCTTGTAAGAACTCACCCTGATGTGACGAGTGGATCTCTACAATTCAAGCAGTATTACAATTGTACAAGATGTTTTTAAGAGAGAGGATTATCGTTCCAATTATGTGCAGGTGTGCCAATAAACCCTATATGTCTCAGACTTGGTTCTTTATGTGACTAGCGGTGCTTCTGGGGGCACCTTTAATGGTTATCAACAATGAGGTCCAAATGACTAGAGCAAACTGAAATATGGCAGGTCATGGTAGCAACTCAATTAAGCTGAAAGATCTCTATCCACTTTTCATGCCTAAAGTTTGTTGAGTTAGCTATAATTTGAAAATCTGGTATAGGTTTGATGGACCTACAGCAATATACACTAAAGTTGACTAGATAAGGTGGTGTTAATTTCCTTCTTCACTTCATCTCCACTATCACAAATTCCCTATAAGAACATTCTAATTCTAACTCGTGAATGACAGTTCAGTGCTGTGACCATCTGCCCTTTATTGCGTAACAAGAATACTTTAGTCTAGAAATTGACCAGCATGACCAATTTAAATGTTCAAAGTGAAAATGTCAGACACTTTTTATGTAATTAGATATATAAATGCACCTGAATACCCATATGCGAAGTCCTGAAGATATAAGCTCTTGGTAAACATCCAAAACTGAACTTGGACAGTCCTTCCAGTTCATGTTTATCTTATCACTGTAAAAATGAAAAGAACCAGTAAGTCAAAAATCAAAACCTAAACTATTGAGCAATAAATATGAAAACTAAATCTTCATTATATTTCACATCTGAACAGTTGGTACAGACCACTTTTATCTCCCTCAAGTAATGCAAAACCATTAAAACTTCCATCAAAATTTGTAGATAGCGTACCAAAAAGAACAATTGCATGCATCCATTTTGTTAGACTATTATCGATAAAAATAGTTATGAAGAAACATAAAAATGCATTACTTTATGGTGTACTGGACTTCCCAGTCTTCCTGAAACTCTGACATGGGGACACTTTGCAACTTGTACTTCATTTTATAATACATTATCATGTTACACCAATGACTTAAACTAATCCTTATCCCACTAATTGGGGTTGGCTAATGTATCATCTTACACGTCCTGAAGAAATCCTGAGAGCCAAATAACTAGTGAATAGAAACCTGTACAGGCTCCATTAACAACAATCAAATTGGTAATTGGGAATATCATTTACATCTGACAATTTTCTTAAGCAAAAGAAACATCACATTTGAAGGTATGAATAATCAGATCAGAATACTACCTGCAGGTTCAAGAAAGAAAATGGTTCAAGAGCACTTTTTGACCTCACAAGTCAAGATATAGGCAACAAAAGGTTCTCTTAAAAATGGATTATAAGAAAGAAAATGGAAGCATACTACCTGCAGGTATCCCATTCCAGTAGTGCTTTGCTTTTAGGAACATGAAGAGCACTTTTGACCTCAGGGAGATTGAAGTAAACAACTGAATGCTGCTCTGTGCATGGGTCATAACTTCCTCTCATGGTACCAACACGCTGCAGACATAAATATTATCAGTAATACGTTGAACATAACGAAACATAGTAACATTACGCTTCCAAAATGTAAATTTCACGTGTGAGTTTACCAAATTATTACATTTGAATGATTAATTTCTCTTGCAATACTAAGAACATCAAAATATTATTTAAAATAGTTATATGTCTTGGCCATTCGGCAATCTTTAACAAGTAAACTGTTTGGAGGGGGGTTGGTCGCGCGAGAGCCATGTCAATAAATGACGGTGAACCGCATAAAATGGTTGATTAGGGTGTTTATTGGTGGTCTACATATGGATGATGATTCTGTGTCTTGAGAAAATGTGGTTAAAGTGACATCTTAAATTTTATGTCTAAGCTTCCGAAACCCCGTGGCTTTCAGCATCCAAGTTAATGCCGTAATAGACCCAAATCACCAAATATGTTATTCATCATATGGGGACCGTTGATAAGATGGGTGATAAAATTATTCAGCAATTATTCAAGATAATAAGAGGAATAGCAATTACAATCATAGCTTCCCTTTTGGGGTAATATTGGAAAAAGTTTTAATTTCAAATAAAATAATTATAAGTAGGTAGAGATCTCCATCTGGTGTAAAAGCGATGGTGAATAAGAATGCTGTTGTTTTAAAGTATCTGAGATTATCATATTATGATGTAAAACATTACATAGTAAAACCATTACAGCATATAATGTTGTAATGTCTGAGAAGTGAGAACTAAACTTACGTGAATGATTCTAATTAAAACATCATTTCCATGACAATTATTCTCAGTTTTTGTTCCTTTGAATTACGTAAATTTTCAAATCATATTTACATGGTAGAGGCACATAAAGCTCCATCTAGAAGATCATTTAGTTAAAAAACAAGCACCCAACCAACAGAAACCATGCAGGGAATGAGATGGGAAGCAAAAACAGGGAGAAACAGAGGAAAATAGCCAAGAAATAATGTTCAAAGCTTACTTTAAAGTAATTATGCAACAATTCAAGGAAAGGATGAAAGTACCCTGGTTTTCACTTAAGTTCCTGCAGAAGAGTTTTAAGCCAAAGGTACACTAAATTAAATAATCGAGAGGGCAGATTACTTACAGGCTTTTTCCGAAGACGGTTAAGAAGACTGAAACTGGCTGTGCATGTAGGGGTGAAGATGCTATAAGGATCAATGTTGCCCATTTCTTTATCAGCCAAATCAAGAATCTCGTAACAACTTTCAGATGTGTGTGCTCCAGAATTTCGTGACTGCCAGGATATATTCAGCAGCAGTAGTAATCTGATCGGAAGTAAAACCAATACATTAGAGAAACTCAAAAAGTCCCAAATGATCATGATAGTCATCAGTTAAACATTTCCCACCTGCATTCCAGATTAATGGCTGAATGTTGTGTTAAATGCGAGATGGCTTAATTGCTCCTTTATTAAATTTGGTTGAGGTACCGCCATGTCCCCGCAACTGTGATGGAGTTGTGGTCCTTTTCATCAATTTTTTGTTTGTCTAATGAATTGGTATGCTTTAAGCATAAAATTTACTGTGTTTGGAAAGCGGCTCAGTATTTAAAATGGGGAATCATAGGTACGAATGTGGTTTGGTTTTTCAGTGCCCAACAGGAGTGTTGAAATTAGAGTACTTCTGTGCATCTGTGTGCTTAAGAAGTAGGGAACATTTATGATCTTTTCAGACTAAGATGTGAACAACAGCTCCCGGCAGGGAGAGTCATTGGCCCAGCAGGTGCACAAACTGTTGAGGGAGCCGCTTGATTATCAGATAGTATCCCTTTTTGTCATTTTTGTCCTTCAAAGATAAAATTTCACAACTTACAAAATATTTTTCATTTTGCTACAAGGTAATCTCTTTTCTAGCACTTTCAAATGGCTGTCACTGACAGTTATTTGTGAGATAGAACTATCATTGTGAGAACATATACCTCTCGCTTATTTGATTGTTTAGAATAAGGGGTATTTTCTTTTTGCGGCGTGGTTGTTTTCATTAATAAGCCAAACAGATCTCGGTCTGTCTTTGGTGTGTGATTTTTAAATTAACAAGCAATTTTGATAATGATGCAATGAAGCATGTTACATATCACGACATAAAACACGCTGGAGGAACTAAACGAACAAATTGAGGGGTGGAGGGGGTGGTGAACTAAAGCACGGAATCACATGGTGTATAAGAATAACATTCTAACCAACCACATGTTATTCTGAACTCATTTCATGTTTGAGAAATAACACTACCGAGAAGTGCATCCGTTACAAGTCCGGTAGTGCATTTTGAGTACCTTTGTTCCAAGAGAAGGGATTGAGGTAAAGGGTCTTCCCATCTTTCTCGATATGAAATGGACCCAATTCTTCAGCTAGTCCGAAAGCAATAGACGAGCATCCGGGTCCTGCAATTGGTTTTACAGTGTCAAAAACAGGACAAACTCGACAAAAATACCAAACTGTAATAAGAAGGAAGTACCAAAAACAGGTGCAGAATTAATGTATCAAGAAGGAAGTACCAAAAACAATTAATGAGACTAACCAATCCAAATCTATTAGTCACATTTTCAGTCAACAATAACAATATACCTCAATAATAACCAATTTACAAATAAACTACTCCCTCCATCCAAAAAGATTGTCACATTTCAAATTTTAGTGATCTACATTTCAAATCTTAAAGTCAAATATTATTTTATGGAGTATATTGTATAGTACTGCTTTGTATCAATATAATTATACAATTGATTAATTAGACTAAGCCTTAGCTTGTTTCAAATTAAATTATCAAAATAATTGATTATGTCGAATGAATGTAGAAATGATCTTGTCTCAAAATATTTGATTGTTTGAACAAAATTGACATTACTTCATTATATACACACTTTTGTCCCTATAAAAATCCAATTTTCATTTCTCATCTTAGTTTAATAATTAACTCTAGTTAATTAAGAACAAAATTGAATTTGCATATATACTTAATAAAGTACTTTTAACAAAAAAATCAATTATATTAATAGGGAGTGAGTATTTATTAAAAATAAATCAAAAAATTATATTTTAACATACTTTATTATTAACATAATATATCAAAATTTGTTAATTTTTACCATTGAAATCAAACTTACAATCTTTTTGTCATGGAGGTAGTATAAAAATAAATAAATTCCACATAGTGGATTGTATATGTTCTATAGTACTCCCAAAGATAGGTAGACATATACTTTATCATTATCATGATAATAAATCAAGATGGTATTTTTTAACATACTTTATTATGATAATTAACATGGTAATAATAAACTATGTTAAAAACAATATATCAAGATGGTATTTTTATTTTTTAACATACAATCTTTTTTGTTGCTTTTCTTTTTTGGGGGGTATAAAAAACAAAGAAACTCCACATAGTTGAATTAAATTAACCTCCATTTTGCCAAAGAACAATAGGTTTAGAAGAAGGGTCATCTTGAGCCTCAAAAAACCAATAAAAAAGAGCTCTTCCAGCTTCTTCATTAACCGTAACAAAACCAGCATAGTGTGCAAAGTCAACATTGAAGCTTTGACCTGGTAGATTAACTACTCTATCCAACTCTTGTTCACCAAAAGGGTTGCTGGGTATTTCATTACTGCAATTCACTGAATGAAAAGTACTTGTCAAGATTATTATTATGAATGGTACAAGAAGAGTTATTTCCCAAAAAGATTGTCCCATTTCTTAATTTGGTTTGTTCGGGGGCTTAGAAATTATGGTAAGATAGGAGAGTACACAGTGGAAGTGGGTTACCCTTTTTTATATTCACCAATAAGATGAATTGATGGTGTACGCTCGATAATTTTTATAATTTCTTCTTTTTATGATGGATTAGTTGAGCTTTATAATTAAAGTCGTGAAACTTGGGTCCTCTGTCGAGCTTGATGAACATGTTACAATTTCTTTAGATTCAGGCTAATGCATCAATGAGGTTTGCTCAGTCGCTACTGAAAAGAGTATCAATACGATGCCCAGGTAAAAAAAAAAAAAAATGAATCGAAGTGTGACCTACTCACTCTATTCAAATTATAAGTCTAATTTATATGATTTTTAAGATAATTTTAAATTTCATTTGTATTAATTAATAATTCAAGGGTTTCCACTTTTTTTACTTTTCAGAAACAGAAAATTGATTAAACAATTTATAATTAAAATAAGAAAAAGTGTTAATTAGAGGTGAAATGTATTTGTGCGTATACATTTTTTATCACAGAAGTGGTTTCAAACACCAATAAAAATACATCCACTTTTTCTGGTGTCAATAATGTGTGGGTACATCTAGAAGTAGAAGTGAGTCATCCTTCAATTATGTTTTAAATAGAGTGAAAAAAGAAGAAGAAAAAAGTGCTACGTCTCAAAAATATTGTTTAATTTATTTTTTAATTGGCGTGATAAAAAAAAATTAATATCACAATTAACACATATGGATTGTAATATATTTTTAATTTAAATTTTTAATTTTTTGTATCATATCTTTGATCATAAATGACTTTTATTCACTATTCAAAATTAAAAATTTGTTCAAATATATTCAGATAAAAATATTTGTTCAATGATTTTTCACTCTAATTATTGATAATAACACTCCATTTTAAATATAAAGTTAGATACAATACGGGCTAACAAAAAGATTGAGTGATTATAAAAAATTGGTTTGAAAAATCATTACTCTATTAATTTCTTGAAATTTTTCATTATATAAATAAAAAGTAATTCATGATAAAAAAAATTCACACAAAATACGAAAGCATCAATTAAAAAAATGAAGATGTAGTATAGTGACTTTAATTTGAATATTAATAGTAAGGTACATTGAAAGTATTATATTTTATATATATAATAAGATTCATCATAAAAATCATATTAATTTTTAGTTTTGATAATTTAGTTATAAAGTAATTAGTTATGAGAATTTTTCTTAAAAATAGAAGATGTTGTATTTAGGTATGAAGTTTATTAAACATAACTATTTATGATTATTAATTTCATTAACCCAAACAAAAATGAGTAAGGTATTACTTCGTTTCATGTTATGTTGATGGATGATGTAAACTGTATTTGTAATTGTTATATATATTCACTTTAATTCATTTTAATTAGAATTTTCGGGTTTGGTCGATTTTAAAAATGTTCAAAATGTGATGCTTTCCGTTTAGTATGAGTATTATTTTAATATTTGAGTTAGAAATTTAATTTGTGTTAGGTGGTTGTTAGCAGAGACACAGAAACTAAGCAGAAACTTAGGAAGGCAGTGAGAAAGTGAGATATATTTTAGCGGACCCTGAGACTTTTTATACTTATCCGGCAGGCTTTATCATAAAATTAATTTATAAATGCTTATACAGTAGGAGGAGATTTGAACTCCCTAGACCCATTTTTCCTCAAAAATTTTCTTCATTTTTCTTCTCGTTTAGCGGCTTTTACATTAAAATTTTAGAGAGATTCACAAGTCATTACCTGCAGTATTTGGGGTAAGAAAGTTCAAATCTTTTCAGGTATTCGCGAGTTTGAGGATGTTGTTTTTGAAATTTGAGTTATTTGTTTTGATGTTTATTATAGTATAGGATGCCATTAAGCTTAGATTATCGTATAAGAGTTGATAATTATCGATTTATGGGGTTAAATTGTTGAGGATTATAGTTTTGACTTTTGGTTGACTTTTGTTGAAACTTTCTAAATGGCTTTTAAATGATAAGTATACTCTTGGACTTTACTTAGGATTATTTTGAGGTGTAAGTGTGATTTGTGGTGATTAGAGAATGTTAGGATATTTCGGAGTTACGCAATAAGTTGAGTAGTGAATTGATTGGAGATCAAAGATGATTAAATGTGATAATTGAGTGTAATATCAGAATGGTAGAGCCTTTGGAACTAGTTATTGGAATTCGATTGTTAATAGGAAAGGTTCTTGAACTTCGAGTTGGAATAAGGTGATAGGGAAGCTTTTGTTGAGTTATTTTGGAAATGCTCGATGATTATATAGATAGAATGTTATATTACTGAGTTGTGTTATAAAGTAGTAATTATAATTTTGGATTGATCGCGGGGAAAGGACCATTGTTGTGATTAGCGGAGTTTCGTTTTAGTTAGCCGAGGTGAGTATCTATGCAGATTTGTTGATTAACTATTTGATGGCGAATATGTGTATGTGTATATATGTGATTTGTGTTGAATTATATGTTGATTATGCGTTGTCGGTTGCGTCGTTGAGTTCTATTCTTGGTCTTGTAGTTTATGCAGTGTTTTGAGGGAGTTGTTGAGTCATTATTAGGAAGAGTTGTATATGAGTTGATGTTGTCAGTTGAGTTGTTTGTCCGGTATCTTGCTTCGTTCCTAGTACGATTTGGTGAGTTGCCTCGTCTTAATGCTTGATTGGGTGATTAACCGTACCGTTACGATTCGGTGATAGCTTATGTCGACGGGCATAAGTTTCCTACAGGTTGAGGTTGATTATATGCACATTAGTTGTAGAAATCCGGACTATTATTGAGTTGATCTTGTGGTTAGGTTGTTGGGGTTGAAATCTTGTTGTTGAGTTGTATGAGTTGATACAAGGTTGAGTTGGTTGTGTTGCTAAGATGCTAGTCGTTGAGTTGTGGTTAATGGATTGTTATGCAGACGAGTAGTCGGTGTTGTGGATGTTCTTTAGGTTTTCCTTGATATTGGCGTATATTATTGTTAATTGCCATTGTTTGGATAATCATGCTAGTAATAATTTATGATCATATGAATGATAATGAAACTAGAAGTGACTTTATGTTAAGACCTGAGTTGAATAAAATCATATATACACACTTTGCGTCGTGTGTAATATTAATTCATTTAGTCTGATATTGCGTAATTGGGAGTTGATTTCATTCTTTGGGAATATATATTAAAAGCATAAACCGCGAGAACTACACTTCATGATAGGCGACAATTTTATTGCTAAGGGTTTGACGGTGGTCTTTGTTCTTAGTCGTCGAGGCTTTTAGCCGGTGTTTGTCACATGAGCTTAGGTGAAAGCGGCGGGTGGCGGTTAATCTCATGATCCTCTTGAACTGGTTGGATTGTGCTTGTTAATGCGTATAGTTGTTATTTTGAAATACTTGTTTGTTGTATTGGTACTACGGATTATGTTCTGTATTGTTATTATGTGGTTAGGAATACCACGATGGATCCTTTCTTTAAAAGCGTTGTTGTCATATCGTATGATATTTGTTGAGTTGTTACAAAACGAGGTTTCTTCAAAATTGAGTCATCCATTGATTGGTGACTTTGGTGTCGAGTTTGGGTGATTCTAACCTCGGCGTGCGACACAGGCGTCGTTCTGTTACAGTATCGACATAGGTTTCATATCGTTTGGCAATTGATACTGTGTGGTTGTAATGTCGAGTTGTGTTCTTCTGGTTAGTCTTTTAAAGATCCCAAGTCTTTTCTTTTTGGTTTTAAAGTGGAGATCGTGGAATCGACCCGTGCCGAGGCGTCTTCGTGAACCGAGGTACTAGAGGTGGAGCTAGAGGTGGCCGGCCGATGCGGTGGAGTGGTGGAGGCGAGAGTAGGCCCGGTGTGGGCTTGACGGAGTTCGGTGTAGACCCCGATGTAACGATTGACCTGACCGTACTAAGGGATGAGAGTGCGAGGTTGAGGAGGATTTGGGGCCAGGTGGCGGTCAGCGGGAGAAGGCGATGCTCGGGAAGTAAAAAGCCCCGTTTGACGGTTCACGAAGAGAGATCCCCCGAAGTTTCATGGAGTGGGTTCTGATTGATGCAATGAGTTTATTAAATTTGGAGACCATTTTGAGCCCATGGGTATTGAGGGTGGTAGGTCGGGTTCGCCCTTCTGGAGAAGCGCATGAGGCTAAGTGATTGGTGGGATAAATCTGGCGATCCTTGGCTAGAGGGAGGACGGGTGACTTGGGGCGCTTTGTGCTTATTCGGAGAGAATTATTATGTAAATTACCGTGTTTGCTGGAGAGGATCGATCTTGTTGACTCGGGGTGATCGATGCATTTGAGAATCACGAGGCGTTTTAGTGAGTTATGTCCTTTGCTTCAACCCCGTACACCCGACCGAGGGAGTAGAAGTTCTCAATTCGAGATGGGTTGATATGGGAGATTCGCCACCACATATCTTTGATGACTTTCACCAGTTTCCATGAGTTGAGGAAGCAGCTACGTTGAAATTAGAGATGGAATTGGTGGAGTCGAGGCCGAGGAGGGTGGGAGAGTGCGACATGGTGGTAGATACCGGTGAAGGATCATCTGATTCGAGGTTCGAGGAGGGGGACCTTTGACCGGCTAGATCCCGGCTGGAATCATTTCGGTCGCCCGTTCGCCCAGTCGTTCTGCGACACTATTGCTTTTTACCGGGGTATATGCATTGAGAATCTGGTGGATCTCAGAGGGGTGTTACTAGGGTTCCGGCCCGGCATTCGATGTTTTCGTTGTGGATGGGCCGGATCTGTAGGATTATCGGGAGAGAGATGATTTGCTTCCGATGTCAGCAGTCTGGACATATAGCGAGAGATTATCTTGATATTCGAGGTAAGGTGGGCTGAAATGCATTCATCGCCAGCCTTGATCTGTCGAAGGAGTACCGAGGAAGCGAGAGGAGGGCGATTTGGAGGCCGCGGAGGTGGGGTTGGGAGTATCGGGGAGGCGCAGCCCAGTGGCGGCAGGCGGTGTGGCGGAGAGTCGAGATGATACCGTCAGCTGACGAGGAGCATTGGACGCTCGAAGTTATGGCAGAGCACTTGTTGGTAATCTGAGCCGGTACTTTTTTGATTGCGGAGCTACTCGTTCTTTCATTTCGAAGTTTTATTAATGGATGGCTACCCTTTATGTCGAGTCTCTACTTGTTCCCACTTTTATATTATGACCTGGAGTTGGGAGGTCGGTTGAGGTTGATTAGATATGTATATAGAGATTGTCCACTTAGAGTGTGTGATCGGTGTTGGTGGTGGATCTCTTTCGTTTAGTTGGTAGAGTTTGATATTATCTTAGGAATGGATTGGTTGGGGGAGACATCATGCTAAATTATTTGCCATCATAAAAAATTATATTTGTATCCACGGAGTGGGCACGATGTTGTGTTTGAGGGAGATAGGAAGATTTTGCCATCAAGTTTTATTTCTGTTTTGGAGGCCAGGAAGTTGATGAAGAAAGGTTGTACTGGATATCTGGGGTATGTAGTCGACTTGGAGAGAGAAGAGAACAGGTTAGAGGATGTAGAGGTTGTTCGTGAGTATGTTGATGTTTTCCCGGAAGAGTTGCCAGCACCACGAGAGAGAGAGGTATTGTAAGGTTCTTGATTGAGGTAGTTCAGTGCAGCCGCGTTTCTATTCCGCCAGTATAGAATGGCTCAGCGGAGTTGAAAGTTGAAGACTTCAGTTGCGGGAACTGCCCGGCCGGGGGGTTTGTCGGACAGTGTTTCTCCGTCAGTGCACAGGTTGTTTGTGAAGAAGAAAGATGGTACGTTGAGATTGTGTATTGACTACAGGCAGTTGAATAAAGTAACCATCAAGAACCGCTACCCGTTACCGAGGATAGATGATTTATTTGATCAGTTGAGGGGTGCCAGAGTATTTTCGAAGATTGACTTGAGATCCGGGTATTATCAGTTGAGGATTAAGGAGGGTGACATTCGAAATCAACCTTCGATCAGTATGGAGTCACTTATGAGTTTATGGTAATGTCGTTTGGGTTGGCCATCTTGGCGTTCATGATTTAATGAACCGGGTATTTGAGGAGTTCTTGGATAAATTGATTGTGTTTATTGATGATATTACGTCTCTACTCGAGAGGTGATGCGGGAGGAGCCACGAGGCCTTCTGAGGTTGTGTTGGAGCATTGAGGCGGCACTTGATTGTCTGTTAAGTTTAGCAAATGTGAATTAAAGTTTGGAGAAAGTGCGGTTCTTGGGCCAAAAATGTTATATCGGTGAAGATGTTGTGTGGATCTCGGAAGGTGGAGGCGTGAGTGGTGGGAGCGACTTCTGAGGTGTGAGGCGAGGTGAGGAGTTTCTTGGAGTTTAGGTGGGTATTACGGGGTTTATGGAGGGCATTTCTGGATTGATTTAGACTCGATGACCAGTTGACCCGGAAGGGAGTTCCTTTTTATTTGGGATAAGGGATCGAGAGGTGTTTCAGAGTTGAAGGCAAAGGTTGACTCTTGCACGGTTTAGCTTTGCCTCCAGTCTGAGGGGTTCGTGATTTCTGATGCTTCGCGCGGGGGTTGGGTTGCGTGTTGATGCAGAATGGGAGAGTAATTGCTTATGCTTCTCGACAGTTAAAGAACCACGAGAGGAACTACCCGACCCATGTGATGCAGGTGGGCGTTGTTTTGCATTGAAGTTGTGGAGGCATTACTTGTATGGGTTAGATGTCGGATTTTCTTGATCATGAAAATTAGAAGTACTGCTTAGGCAGACTTTGAATTTGAGCTGAGAGGAGGAGGTGGATGGAGTTTATCAGCGACTATGATGTGACGATCGAATACCACCCGGGGAAAGCAAATGTAGTTGCAGATGCTCTGAGTCGGAAAGGGAAAGCGAAGGAACCAAAAGCAGAGATGAAGCAGCTTGGGGTTGAGTTTGATATTGGCAGCAGCGGCGAGTTGTTGGCTTATGTGAAGGTTCGACCTGTACTTTCTGACCGTATTTTGGAGTTGCAGCAGCAAGATGAGAAGCTACAGAAAATCAGTGGGGAGGTAAAGGATTAAGTCGAGAGAAAGGATTTCGGTTGGCGAGAGTGGAGCTCACGAGGGACTGGATGGCGAGGTTATGTGCGGTTCAGGATGAGTTGAAGAAAGTGATTCTTGACGAGGCATGTGCTTCTTATAGCATGCATCTGGTAGCACAAAGATATACGGAGGACTTGAGATTAACTTTCGGTGGCAGGGAATGAAGAAAAAAAATTGATGAGTTAGGTAGCTAAATGTTGGTTGTCGGCGGGTGGCGGAGCATAAAGGCATCCCACAGGGATTGTTGCGAGTCTTCTATTCAGGAAGTGGACATGAGGAGAAAATATTACAATGGACTTTATATTTGGTCTTCTAGGTACGTTGAAGCGGAATGATGGGATCACAAGGTGATTGGATGGTCGAAGTCGGCTCATTTCTTCTATGGGATCTCTTGATGGACGGAGAGGTTAAGCGAAGATGTATGGATCGGTGTGAGGCTGCCACGGGGTTCGGTGTCGATCATTTCGACATGAAATGCGAGATTCACCTCGAGGTTACGGAGGTTTCTAGGAGCGTTGGGGACTAGGAGTAGGTTAGGTACATCTTTCCATCCCAGAACGGATGGAGCATCGAGGAGGGAAGAACAATCCCGAGGCTTTGGAGGATATGCTTCGAGAACTTGTGTTACAGTTTCTCTGGGAGTTGGGATAATGAGTTACTTTAAGATGGAGTTCGCCGTACTCTTTTTGTGAGTTTCATTGCTAGTATCCTAGATGAAACATTTGAGGCGTTGTATGGGCGAGTGTCGGACTCAGTCTGTTGGAAGAGCGAAGTGGGAGAAATATATGGTTAGGAGTTGGTTGAGAGTTCGGTGGAGGATCAAGTTGATCTGGGGAAAACTTTGAGGATAGCGCGGAGACGGATAGAAGAAATATCTTGATAAATCGCGGGTAAGGCTTGTCGCCGAAGTTGGAGATCATGTGTTCTTAAGGATATCGCCGTGGAAGGGAGTAATGCGGTTTGGGAGGAAAGGGAAGTTGAGCCCCTCGTTATATTGGACCATTTGAGATCTTGGCGCGAGTGGGACTCGTAGCTTACCGTCTAATTTGCCTCGAGGTTGGAGCCGAGAATTCATAATGTGTTCCATGTGGCCGTTAATAGAGGCATGTTCCGGATGACTTCGCGTATTCTTAACTTCGAGTACCGGTGGAGCTTGAAGAGGATCTCGGCTTTTGAGGAAAGCCCGTTGATTCTTGATCGAAGGAAAGGTATTAAGGAACAAAGTATGGTGGCCTTGGTGAAAGTGTTGTGGAGAATCAAAAAAAGCGTAGAGGAGGCAACATGGGAACGCGAGGAGGATATGAGGAGCCATTACCAGCGGTGGCGTAGGGGTAAGTTGTTTTTTGTTAAATGTTTATGACTTTGTCATTGTTCTGTGGCTCACTGTTGTTGAGTTGGGAAATTTCGAGGCGAAATTTTTTGTGGAATGGGTAGGCTGTGATAACTAGTTTCGTATGAGTATTATTTTAATATTGTTATTTGGGGTTAGAAATTTAATGTGTTAAGTGGTGTTGTTAAACCGAGGCAATGGCAGAAGGCAGAGCGAAAGTGAAGAGAGAAAGTCTTGAGATATTTTAAGCCCAGCGGACCACGAGACTTTTTATACTTATCGATAACTTATCATCGTCATTATCATCTTAACTTCCCTCCATCGTAGGGCCGAACTCCTCGTTATTTTTTCCCTCAAAAAAATTTCAGCACCATTTTCTTCACCGTTTGAGCTTTGATCACAAATTTTAGAGATTCCCGAGTCATTCTCACGTGTTGAGGTAGAAAGAGTTCAATCTTTGGAGTATTTCTTGAGGTTTAAAAAGGGATGTTGACTTTTTGGGAATTTGAGGTTGAGCTTTGAGGCTTTGATGTTTATTATGTTATAGGGTGCCGTTTAAGAGCAGATTATCGTATAAGAGTTGATAATTATCGATTTATGGGGTTAGAATTGTTAGGGATTATAGTTGACTTTTGGTTGACTTTGTTGACTTTTCTAAATGAAAAACTTTAAATGATAAGTATACTTTCTTGTGGACTTTACTTAGGATTATTTTGAGAGTGCTTAAATTGTGATTTTGTGGTGATTAGAGATGTTCGGATATTCGGGATTTACGTAAGTTGAGTAGTGAATTGATTGGAATCAAAGATGATTAGAAGTGTGAGGATTGGTGTAATATCGGAATGGTAGAGCCTTTAGAACTAGTTATTGGAGCAGTTGGGTAATAGGAAAGGTTGCGAGTTGAGTTGGATTAAGGTGATAGGGGGAAAACTTTTGTTGGGTTATTTACAGAATGCTCGATGAGATTATATATATAGATAGAATGTTATATTACTAGTTGTGTTATAGCGTAATTATAATTTTAGGATATGTTTAGGCGTTGATCGCGGGGAAAGGACCATTGTTGTGATTAGCGAGTTTCATTGGTTAGCCGAGGTGAGAGTATCTATCTACATGGTGTTGATTAACTATTTGATAGCGAATATGTGTGTATATATGATTTGTTGAATTATATGGTGATTATGCGTTGTCGATTTGCGTCGTTGAGTTACATTGCGATGCTTATGAGTTGTCTGAATGTTTTTGAGAGTTGTTGAGTCGTGATAGAAGGGATTGTATATGAGTTGATGCAGCCAGTTGAGTTGTTTAATAGGTATCTTGCCTTTGGTTTCTAAAATGCGATTTGGTGAATTTACCCTCGTGCCAATAGCGATCGGTGATTTGCTTAGGTACCTGGTTCACGATTCGGTGATAAACATGTCGGCGGGCATAAGTTTCTCCACTACTTGAGTTGAGGTTGATTATATGCTTGGCGTTAGTTGTAGAAATCCGGACTTATATTGAGTTGATCTTGTGGTTGAGTTGTTGAGTTGTCTGTTGTTGAAGGTACGTATGAGTTGATACAAAGTTGAGTTAAGTTTGTGTTGCTAAAAGATGCCTAGTCACGTTGAGGTTGTGAATATGGGTTGTTATGCAGGGGCAGTAGTATCGGTGTTGTGGATGTTGCTACAGGTTTTCCTTGATATTAGTATGTTATTGTTAATTGCCATTGTTTTTGGATAATCTGCTAGTAACAATTTATGACCGTATGAAAATGATAATGAATTTATTAAGCGACTTTATATTAAGACCTAAGTTGAATAAATCATATACCGCTGCGTCGTGTAATATTAATTCATTTGAGTATTCTGATATTGCGTAATTGGAAGTTGATTTCATTAGCAGAGATATATATTCACTAAGCTTGACTTACACCTGATAGCAATGGGCGTGAATTTTTATTGCTAAGGTTGGCAGATAGTCTTTGTTCTTCCGTCGTCGGGCTTTTCTTTGTTTTGTCTTTGTAAACTTAGGTAGTGGCGGGTGGCGGGTTGATCACCAGCCGTTATGCTTCATTTGTTGGATTATTAGCTTGTTATGCAATATAGTTATTATTTTTGAAATACTTGTTGATGTATTGGTACTCGGATTATGTGTTACATGCGGGTGTTATTATGTGGTTAGGAATCTGCGATGGATCGTTTTCTTAAAAAGGTGTTGTTTTCATATGCATATGATATTGTTGAGTTGTTACAACGGGTTTATTCAAAATTGAGTCGTCGTGATTGGTGAGCTAAGTGTAAGTTTGTGGCGATTCTAGCGCCGAGGCGTCTGACGCAGGGCAGGTCGTTCTGTAATGATTTTTCAGTTTAATTGAGGGTCTATTTAGTTCATCAAAAATCTTCACTTTTCTAGTTTAATTGAGGGTCTATTTGTCATGTGCGGACATTAATCACTTCATTTGTAGGTAAAGCTGCATGTTAATAACTTTCTAGTTTTGAGTGAAATGCCTCTTTGGTTGAATAGTTGTACAAATCTTAAATTAACATCACGATGGCAAAAGATTTCTAAAGATATACAAGAAGTATGACAGTATTTGGTTTGAGATTTATATGATTACAGTTAACCTGAATAGTATTTGCGACGTTGAGCTAGAAAAATAGAAATTAGAAAAACACAGTAAACAAGTTTTCTTAGATGTGAAAAGACCCAAGAAAATTGAATCACAGCACCGCTTTCAATTTTACACCGAAAATTTTTCATAGAAATTATCTCACGAACTAATGACCTAAATTTTAGATTTTCAATCGACTTCAAAAATATTCAAAATGATAAGATAACATGAAAGATATTTCAAAATTGATACAACAGATGGATTGAAAGAATTTATCTACGTCTGAGAAATCTTGTGACAAATAGTCTTTGCTGGGTAGTATGATAAAACACATCATATTTTATTTCATCATATCCAAAATTCATAAAACATAACTGTTTGACTCCATAAAATCATATATTCATATTTTAACATTAAACTAATCAATTTAATATAAATATATATGCTATTAGTTCCTCCATTCCAATTCTAACTTAAAGTTTTAATGAATGACTTTTTAAATTTTGAAATCAAATATATATCTATATATATATATATAGATATATATATATATATAAGTATATGTTTACTAATATTTGGTGACATATATAATACTCAAGTAATATTTTAATATCAAATCAAACTTATGTCTAGTATGTTAATTAAGGTTTAGAAGTCTATTAACAATTAAGATGAAACTTGGACAATTTTTTAAAAATAATAAAAACAATGAATAGAATACTAAAAGCATATTTATTTTAATGAAACTTTGGAAATCTTTTGAAGCTATCATGTAATTTTACATGTGATCAGAAACTTGTCATCTGGGCAGACCTTTGTCCTTATTCCTGCAGGCGTATTACTTGTTTTTAAGTAATAAGGTGGTCGAACAATGGTTGAGGCCTCCCCCCCCGCCACCGAAGATCCCAAAATGACGCCGTTTCAGAAGCAGCGCCCCAGTGGTAGTTGGTTTAATTGGTTAGTCATTTTGCGGTTCCTTGTATGTCAATGGTACAACTTATCATTTTGGTTTTTTTCCTCCCCATGTAATATTGTGTCAGAGCCTCAAATCTTTTTATGGATATTTTGTTGGAAGTCAAAAGTGTTCTTGCTTTACCTTAGGATTAGTGAAGATGATTATCTGATAATTATAAAAAACATACATACACTTTCTGTATTTATGGAATGACAAAACAGTTCCATTTACTCTCCTCCTTTCAAAGCTTTAATTGGTATCTAAATGCAGGGGCATTGATGGGGTAGGGGGCAGCGGTGGGGAGTCGGGGAGCCGAGGCGGGCTGTTATACATCTCCCAAACAATGGATTGTTGGAGGGTGGCCAGATTATTTCTTCTGTTTGCAGAGAATGTAGTAGTTAAAAGTTTTACTGATAAGGGTAAATTATAATTTATTTACTTATTGTTGGGTGTGGGTATAAGCGTTGCCAGGTAGAGAGAGTAGTAGGTAGGGCCGAGATAGGAAGATTGTTGGTGAAAATTTTTGGGGGAGGTTGGGGTAGGGTGTGATATATTAAAGAGAAAAAAGTGATGAGCTACAATTTTTTAATTATGTAAAATATTTTAAGATGTGTCTCTATTCTTTTATCTAGTGTTAGGATAAAATAGTCATTTTAACTGTTTAAAGGTGGAAAATTAGGTCAGGGATGTTTTCGGAACAAAAACGATTGTTTAGGGGGTGTGCGACAGAAAGAATAGTATAAGGAGTGGAAGCAAAATGAATAAATTAAAACATAAAAAGTGCAGCGATAGTTTAGAAGTATATTAGGCCAAAAATCCTTTTAAATGACTCCATACTTCTGGAGTACAGTCGGTTGGTTACTGCAGAAACAAGCAAGAATGTGAAGTTGCAGGCTTACTCCTAAAAGACGCAGACGCAATCAACAACATGATGTTGCTGACATATCATCATTACGCCCCATAACTACTCTTTTATTTTCACCCCAACAATAATAGTACCACGTTAGCAAATTTAAAATTTAGAAATACAACACCACACCGTGCATGCCTAAACTCGGTGATAAATAATTAGAATCTGCATCTTGTGCAGTACAAATCTTTATATATTTATGGATTATGTTGGATTATGGGTTTATCTTATTGATTTTGATGATTACTAAAAGCGTTGATTCTTATCTACGTATGTGTGATTAGTAACTGAGGAATCCACACACCGTTACGGTTAGTCGATATTCATTTTTCATCCTGAGGAAGTTCAAAACATCCGAAAATATAGGCTTCAAATTCCAACAAATCTCTCACTTGAAGACTTGGCCCCATCTTCTGCTATTACTCTTGAATGCAGCACCCGGTTATTCATGCATGACCACAGCTTGATGTCTTAACTCACAAATCCAAACTTTGAATAATAATAAGCCAAAGCAGCTGTCGAAGAGACTTGCTTGAGGGGGTGTCATTGCGTTGTTGGATTTTTCCCATATTCAAATCAACGTCTTGTTAACTCTTCGCTTTTTGCCCAAACTTTCTTGATCTTAACTCTGAGTGCCGAAATCCTCATGAAACTTGATTGATCCTCAAGCAAAATCACTGCTTTTTATACTTTTCTTGGCCTTGACATTTCGGCTTGATGAATTCATTGACATTAGATTGTTTGATTACAACACATTCTTTCGGGTTAGCAAAATAATAAGAGGTTGAACCTTCTTTATAGAGATCTTTTCATGCTTGCTTAACCCAGACTCATTTCATATATACAAGAAGACAATAATCATTTCAATAATTATTTCATATAAATATAATAAGATAAAACTTTGCAGAAATGTTATCTACATATATTTATATTCTCAATAGACTCTTGTTCTGTGATTTAATCCTTTTAATATATATAAATATACATATGTGTGTATAAATCAGTACTATTTGCATCAGGAATTTACCAACTATTCTTTAAACCTCCTTTGAATTTATAGCTTTTACCGCCATAAAGTAGAGCGCCTCAAATTAGTCCAAGCGAGGTGGTTAAACCACCGCCGTTGAACTACTAGAATCCGCGAAGAGATCAGGAATTGGAGACAAATTGAGTGAAAAGGCAGCTCGATTAGCTATGGAAGAGGAGGCGCTGAGGAGGAAGAAGATGAAAAACTTACTATTTTCCATCTTTATGTTCTCCTTATACAACACTATTTCCTTTTTAAACCAAATGAAAACACGACTAAATTTAACCAATAAAAGAAGAAGGCAACTTCGTTAAACCGTTAACTAAGCTGATACTGCCCGGAGTAAGGAACAACAAGTCACTAATGAGCTTCTCTTGTTAAATGCGTCAATTGAACTAGCAGTTGATTGATTCCATTTAAATCCATTTGTATTTTTATTATCGATGTAAAACTTCGATGGAGTATCTACGTTGATTTTAATCAATTCCCAATTTAGCAATTCACGATTTAATTTCATACATGAAATAAGATTCAGCGATCACTCCCGTGTGTGTGATCTTTTGGGCTCGAGATAATATTAGTTGTATAATAATATAATTGACCATTAGTATTATACTTGATTATGCATGTGAGATTTAGCAATCGGCATAACCCGATATCATCGTGAGTTTCCTATTTACTAATTTATAATTACTCTTTATTGAACACTTAGTGCGAGTAATCTCGTTTAACTAAAACTAGTAAATGGTGTTGTAGGTGTCCTTGACGGGGAATAATTAAAGAAATCAATATATTAGATTTCCGGCAGCCACTTGCCCTTGGACAATTGCTTTACAATTCCTTTGTCTCGCGATCTCTGATCATAAGCTAACACGTAACAAATGTGTCATGAAACACGCCGCATTTCTTTACCATTGAACCGACTAAGATGCTATGATGTCCATGCATTGATCACAAACTCATTGAGAGGCATGAGATCTTCCTTGTATATCAATGATGGATAAATTCCTTCACTTGGCATATCAATACCCTCTTCTTTATCTTCATTTTAATGTCGCTGCTGTATGCGGTTATAGTCCTACCAAAATGGACGTTTGACATACTGAAAACAAGCAACTTGTATAACGTAAGTAGTTATATCATGAATTAAAATCGCGTTAAAACTTAATAGTTCTAAGCAAATATCATAGGACCACGGATACACATATCTTCTATGATTTTCATTGATCGATGACTCGCCAGTTATTGGCCCGATAGCCCGTAAGATTAATTTGAACACCTGACTCTAGATCCAAGAGAATTGATCGTCGTCAGTCACTATGTTGGTCATCAAATGCTAGTCGCTGAACTATCGGCCATCACGGCCCAAGGAGAATGACTATCTCGTGTTTCTAGACTTGAAGAGGTTCTCTTATCAACACTTCGGGTTGCCTATCTAAGCTTAGTAGATTGAGCTTAAGAGTTTTGCACTTTTCTTCCCAGCGAGAATCTGACCGAGGTTATATGTAAATTAGACATATAAACAAATAAACATAACAAACAAATGTATTGACCATAAAAAGCCCAAATATTCAATTATTTGTTCACATAACATGACAGGATACTACGCTCCCAGCCCAAACCCTAGCTATTCTGACGTTTGTCTAAGACCCGATGTTCGCCCTTGCATGTTAGTTTCGTTGCTTTGCTGAGACTGTGGTTTCGTAAAGGGAGTCGGCCGACAGTAGCCTGTTTGCTATTTTACATACTTTTGTATCACCTCTATTAAGCGTATCTCGTCGGGGTGATACTTTTTTGAATTTTAAGCATGGATTTGTGATGTTAATGGCTCTGAGTTCTTTGGCAAGCGATGGCACTAATCATTGTTACATAACAATTCATTTGTACACTTGATATTAAGCCTTGACTCAGCTTCAGTTCTGAATTCTTAATCCAACAAGCTTCTTTTGCGGGCGTCTCATCTTTATGATGTGTTCGTGGTAGAATGGGCTAAGTACTGCAATTACAGACTTCTCACAACTCCCACCGTTAAGACAAAACACGTCCACTTAGGGCCCAGGGGCAATTTAGTCATCTGTCGGTTTGGAAATTGACAGCCGGTGTACCGGTAACAACCAACTCGTCATCTCCACTTGTATACCCGAGAATACATGTTTAGTTGTTCTCGGATGCTTGAAGATGCCCATTTCTGATCGGTGGATGCCACTTTGGATTAGCTTGGTATCTATTTGGTGATATAAATTAAATATGACACGTCAGGGACTATAAATACTATATAACTCCTTAAGCGAGTTTAGTATCTACATTGTTCTAATGATTAGTATGTCGTCAGCAGTATAGGACTATAAATGCTATATATAACTCATTTCGCACTTCTTGTATACCACTTTCGTTTACAGTGAATCAAAATCTTTGATTCTTCGTAAGCGAAGATCCCAGCTAACGGATCTTGCTTGGGGCCATAAAATGGACCTGCATGGCTTACAAACCCCATTAAGATTCCCGCTGGACATATAAAGCCGGAGGGTTGTATCATGTACATATTCTCGAATTTCCATTCAGGGAAAGTGTTTACATCCATTTGCCATATCTCATAGTCATGGAATGCAACAATGGCTAAGATTATCTGGATGGACTTAAGCATAGCCACTAGCGAATAGGTTTCATCATAGTCAATGCCATGAATTTTCTTGAAACCTTTCGCCACGAGCCTAGCCTTGAAAACATGGGCGTTTCCGTCTTTGTCATGTTTCTTCTTAAATACCCATTTACACTCAATGGAGAACCTCGTTGATTGAAATCTAACAAGGACCAAACCTTATTTTGGTACATCGAATCCATCTCGGAATTCATGGCTATCAGCCATTTATCGACATCTTTCTTTACTTATTGCCCTCCTCGCCAAGAGGTAGGCTAAATTACTTTCAATGTGAAAGCTTCGCCTGACGGTTTGGTTCTTAACGTCTACATTGGACCTCCCAAGGGGTTGGTTCCTCACAACTCACATTGGATCAGGTGGATCTTACATGTAGAAGGCCTTGATGTGGTGTGTCGATCGATGCCTGCAGCTAGGTGTATTGACGATTCGCTTAAATGCGTCTTGGTTCACCAGGAATGAACACATAACTCACAGCCGCCACGGGTGAGATATTCCTTTTCAAGGTATAAATCTAGCGAATATTTTATTCTCATGTTTCGAGATAAAACTAGTAACTTGACGAAGACAGCACAGATACCTAATAAAGTAGCTTTTATGATTTGGAAGGTTTGTCTTTTCTCGATTTCTTGACGCTAAGAGCAGCAAGCCACCAAATCACGAAAAAACTCAGCAGGGCCTTCCCAAACCACAATTCTTGATAAAGTTTTTCCTGTTGATTTGGTTGGACATTTATTCGAAGGCGTGAATGTTGCGTTGTAGCGTATCCCCGAGCTTAGCGCCGAGATCGAGATAGAATAAATAGAAATATATCGAGCAGTAATCGAGTAAGGTTAGATTTCTCTACTTTTAGACACGCCGTTTATGTTGTGGCGTTCTGCCCAGTGAGTTGTGAAATAATACGCACTCCTACAGGCAATACGTAATA